>CM059787.1:105000-237500 GCA_030435695.1 Brachymystax lenok tsinlingensis | reverse complement strand
AACTCTACTTCTATTACTACCACTGCTACTCCACTACTACCACCGCCAGTACCACTACCACCGCAACCACCACTTAAACCGCTACCACTATTACAACCACCGCTACTACCACTACCACCACGACCGCTACCACTCCCTGCCACTACCACTACTACTACCACAGCCACCACTGCCTACTACCACCGCCACCACAACCACCAATACTACCACACTACCACTGCCACTACTACAACCACTAACACCATTACCAGTGCCACCCATTACCACCACTACCACTTAAACCGCTACCACCATTACAACCACCTGCCTACCACTACCACGACCTGCCACCTACCCTGCCACTACCACTACTACTACCACAGCCACCACTGCTACTACCACCGCTACCACAACCACCTACTACCACTGCCTACTTACCACCGCCACTACCACAACCACTAACACTATTACTAGTGCTACTCCTATTACCACTACTACTACTTAAACTGCTACTACTATTACAACTACTGCTACTACTACTACGACTGCTACTACTCCTGCTACTACTACTACTACCACAGCCACCACTGCTACTACCACTGCTACCACAACCACTACTACCACTGCCACTTACCACCGCTACTACTAAACCACTAACACCATTACCAGTGCCACCCCATTACCACCACTACCACTTAAACCGCTACCACCATTACAACCACTGCTACCACTACTACGACTGCTACTACTCCTGCTACTACTACTACTACTACAGCTACTACTGCTACTACTACTGCTACTACAACTACTACTACTACTACTGCTACTTACTACTGCTACTACTACAACTACTAACATTATTACTAGTGCTACTCCTATTACCACTACCACTACTACTACTACTACTACTACTACTACTACTACTACTACTACTACTACTGCTACTACTACTACTACTACTACTACTACTACTGCTTTTTTAGTTACACTACAACAACTACTACTACTCCAACTACTACTGCTATTAGTAGTACTGCTATTACTAGTGCTACTATTTCCACATACACTACTACTACGACTACTACAACTACATCTACTACTACTACTAGTGCTACTACTATTACCACTACCACTACTACCACCACTACTACTTCTACTACAATTACTACTACTGCTACTCTTACTACAATTGCTACTACTCTTACTTCTACTGCTACTACTACTACTACTGCTACTACTGCTACTCTTACTACAATTGCTACTAGTCTTACTTCTACTGCTACTACTACTACTACTACTGCTACTACTGCTATTTTAGTTCTTCTACTACTACTACTACACTTACTACAACTGATACTACTACAGCTACTACTGCTATTTTAGTTCTAATACTACTGCTACTGCTGTTACAACAATTGCTACTACTGCTACTACTACTGCTACTACTGCTATTTTAGTTATACTACTACTGCTTCTAATGCTACTGCTACTACTGCTATTAACATACTACTACTACTGCTTCTACTGCTATTTTAGTTATAGTACTACTACTATTACTATTACTGCTACTCTTACTACTACTGCTACTACTGCTACTAACCTTTTCTCATCTGGACTGACCACCACAATCTGGAGTACATAAGGGCGGAGAGGAGACTGAACCCTCGCCTGGCAAGGTGGGCCATGTTCTTTACCTGTTTTTATTCACCCTGTCCTACAGACCAGGTTCCCAGAACACGAAGGCAGACGCACTAATAGAATGGATTGATAAGGCAAGCTAAAATCCAAACGGGAAAACAATTATTACAGGTCCCAGGCTCTTCCAATGTTAAGCTATTGGTTACATGTAAATCCAGCTCCCAGATTGCAATTCCTATGGCTTCCACTAGATGTCAACAGCATTTATTTGGCTTCAGGCTTGTTTCTTGAAAATCAAATAAGTATTAGGTGTTTTAGTGAGGATACAATAATACAAAAATATGTTTTGTACACAATTTAAAAAATCAATTACGTGTCAACATCTAAGTATTGCTCCCAGCGTTGATCAAAGCTCAGAACGCTTATATTCTTGATTTATAATGGTGTTTGCTTCAAGGGTGCGTTCTCAGCCCTCTCCTGTACTCCCTGTTCACCCATGAATGCGTGGCCAAGCACGCCTCCAACTCAATCATCGACTTTGCAGACGACACAACATTGGTAGGCTTGATTACCAACAACGACGAGACGGCCTACAGGGAGGAGGTGAGGGCCCTCGGAGTGTGGTGTCAGGAAAATAACCTCTCACTCAACGTCAACAAAACAAAGGAGATGATCGTGGACTTCAGGAAACAGCAGAGGGAGCACCCCCCTATCCACATCGACGGGACAGTAGTGGAGAAGGTGGAAAGTTTTAAGTTCCTCGGCGTGCACATCACAGACAAACTGAAATGGTCCACCCACACAGACAGCATGGTGAAGAAGGCGCAACAGCGCCTCTTCAACCTCAGGAGGCTGAAGAAATGTGGCTTGTCACCAAAAACACTCACAAACTTCTACAGATGCACAATCGAGAGCATCCTGTCGGGCTGTATAACCGCCTCCAGAGGGTAGTGAGGTCTGCACAACGCATCACCAAAAAATTGGATGTGATAAATGTATCACTAGCCACTTTAAACGATGCCACTTTATATAATGTTTACATATCCTACATTACTCATCTCATATGTATATACTGTACTCTATACCATCTACTTCATCTTGCCTATGCCGGTCGACCATCGCTCATCCATATATTTATATGTACATACTCGTATTCATTCCTGTACACTGTGTGTATAAGGTAGTTGTTGTGAAATTGTTAAGGCAGTGGTTCCGTAGTGGATGGAGTCAAGCGCAGGAGGTAATTTGCGTGTGAAAGGTATTTAATAAAGTCACCAGTCAAAGACAATACACTCTGGCGAAGCAGAATACCCACACAAATCAATAATTTACGGGCGCAAACAAACAACCCGGCAAAAACGACAACTAAAAATCAAATAGCCCTCAGTACACAGACTGGGATGCAACGATGATACAGAGACAAAATAACAATCACGCACAAGGGGAAGAGGGGAAAGGAAGGAATATAACAGGGGCGTGATTGTGATAAAATGAACAACAGGTGTGTACAATCATGACAAAACTAACAGACACACGAAAAGGGGAGCAGTGATGGTTAGAAAACCGGTGACGTCGACCGCCGAACACCACCCAAACAAGTCAAAGTCAAAGTCACCATTATTAGTCAGTTGTACAACCGAATGCCTTCAACCGAAATGTGTCTTCCGCATTTAACCCAACCCCTCTGAATCAGAGAGGTGCGGGGGGCTGCCTTAATCGACTTCCACGTCTTGAGCGCCAGGGAACAGTGGGTTAACTGCCTTGTTCAGGGGCAGAACGACAGATTTTTTCACTTGTCAGCTCGGGGATTCGAACTTGCAACCCTCCGGTTACAAGTCCAACGCTCTAACCACTAGGCTACCTGCCGCCCCAACAAGAAGAGGGACCGACTTTGGCGGAAGTTGTGACAGTACCCCCCCACACTTGACGCGCGGGTCCAGCGGCGCGCCGACGATGAAACTCCTGCAGCAGTTCAGGGTCCAATATATCCGCCACCGGGACCCAGCACCTCTCCTCCGGACCGTACCCCTTCCACTCCACAAGATACTGAAGGCCCCTCGCCCGACGTCTCGAATCCAGGATGCAGCGGATGGAGTACGCCGGGACCCCCTCGATGTCCAGAGTCCTGGAGCGGACCAACCACCACCAGCCTGAGGAGAGCCACATGGAACGAGGGGTTAATATGATAATCAGGGGGAGCTGTAACCTGTAACACACCTCGTCCACTCTCCTTAGGACTTTAAATGGCCCCACAAACCGCGGACCCAGCTTCCGGCATGGTAGGCGGAGGGGCAGGTTTCGGGTTGAGAACCAGAAAGCGCTGGCTTTCTGGCGCAGCGTGGCCTGCTGGAGGTGACCATGGCCGGCCTCCAAGGTGTCCTCCGCGCGCTTGAACCACTCGTCCACCGCAGGAGCCTCGGTCTGACTCCAATGCCATGGTGCCAGAACCGGCTGGTACCCCAACACAACCTAGAAGGGGGAGAGGTTAATGGAGGAGTGGCGAAGCGATTTCTGTGCCATTTCTGCCCAGGGTACGAACGCCGCCCACTCCCCCGGCCGGTCCTGGCAATAGGACCGCAGAAACCTGCCCACATCCTGGTTCAATCTCTCCACCTGCCCATTACTCTCAACCCAAATGTTCCTTGAGCGCCTTCCAGACTCTCGGCGTGAACTGGCGACCTCGATCAGACACTATATCCTCGGGCACCCCGTAGTGCCGGAAGACGTGGTTAAACAGGGCCTCCACATTTTGTAGGGCCGTAGGAAGACCGGGCAGAGGGAAGAGACGACAGGACTTAGAGAATCGATCCACAATGACCAGGATCGTGGTGTTCCTCTGAGAAGGAGGGAGATCAGCTAGGAAATCCACTGATAGATGTGACCACGGCCGTTGTGGAACGGGTAAGGGATTTAGCTTCCCTCTGGGTAGGTGTCTAGGAGCCTTACACTGGGCGCACACCGAGCAGTAGGAAACATAAACCCTCACATCCTTTCCCAAGGTGGGCCACCAGTACTTCCCAGTCAGGCAGTGCACTGTCCGACCGATCCCAGGATGACCAGAGGAGACTTGTGGGCCCAATAGATCAACTGGTCACGGACAGCAGTCGGAACTTACAAACGGCCCTTAGGTGCCCAAAAGCCCTGTCCGCCTCAACTGACCCCACTGCAGATGTACCGGAACCCCCTTCAGCAGTGAAGTAATGGGAGCAGCCACCTGTCCAAAACACCGGATAAATCTCCAGTAATAATTGGCAAACCCTAAAAATCGCTGCACCTCCTTTACCGTGGTGGGAGTCGGTCAATTACGCACGGCAGCAATGCGGTCACTCTCCATCTCCATCCCGGACATGGAAATGTGATACTCTAGGAAAGAGACGGCCTGCTGGAAGAACAAGCGTTTCTCAGCCTTGGCGTACAGGTCATGCTCCAACAGTCATGCTCCAACAGTCAAGTACCTTGCTCACCAAAGACACATGCTCGGCGTGTGGAGCAGAGTATATCAGAATGTCATTGATATACACCACTACACCCTGCCCGTGCATGTCCTGTAGAATCTTGTCTACAAAGGATTGGAACACTGCGGGGGCATTCATCAGCCCGTACGGCATGACGAGATACTCATAATGGCCTGAGGTGGTGCTAAAAGCTGTCTTCCACTCGTCTCCCTCCCGGATATCAATCAGATTGTATGAGCTCCTGAGATCCAGTTTCGTGAATAAGCGCGCCCCATGCATTGACTCAATCGCTGTGGCGATAACAGGCAGCGGGTAACTGTACCTCACCGTGATTTTATTGAGACCTCGATAATCAATGCACGGGCGCAAACCCCCATCCTTCTTCTTCACAAAAAAGAAGCTCGAGGAGGCGGGGGAAGTGGAGGACCGAATGTACCCCTGACCCAGGGATTTGGAGATATATGTCTCCATAGCCTCCATCTCTGCTTGCGATAGGGGATACACATGACTCTTGGGAAGCGCAGCGTCTACCAGGAGATTTATCACACAATCCCCCCGTCGATGGGGTGGTAACTTCTTACAGAAGGCGAGAGCCAAATCAGCATATTCTGGGGGGATGTGCACGGTGGAGACCTGGTCTGGACTTTCCACCGTGGTTGCACCAACGGAAACCCCTACACACCTCCCCGAGCACTCTCGCGACCACCCCATGAGAGCCCTCTGTTGCCAGGAAAGGGTGGGGTCATGCAAAGCTAACCAGGGAAGGCCTAATACCACAGGAAACACAGGAGAGTCAATGAGAAGAGACTGATTCTCTCCTCATGCTTCCCCTGCGTCACCATGACGAGAGAGATGGTGGCCTCCCTGATTAACCTGGACCCTAATGGTCGACTATCTAGAGCACGAACAGGGAAAGGTCTGACCACAGGGTTAATCGGAAACTAACCTAAGTGCGAGCGCTCTGTCAATGAAAATCCCAGCTGCGCCTGAATCGACGAGAGCGCCCTATGCTGGGAATGCGGGGAAAGAATCAGGGAACAAACAGACACAAACAGTTGGTCAACAGAGGACTCTGGATGAGTGTGGTGCATACTCACCAGGGGTGACGCCAGAGTGCTCTGCCTGCTGTCTCTACTCCCAGAAGAACCAACCCTGCACCGACCGGCAGTGTGCCCTCTGCGGCCACAGATGGTGCAGGTGAAGGCTCCTCCTCCAGCCTCCGTACGCGCTGCCCCTCCTAGCTCCATGGGCTCTGGAGAGGGGATGCCGGAGGGTGGGGTTGACAGGACCCTCTCTGGATGTCCGCGAGTGACTGACAGGTTATCCAACCGAATAGACAGGTCCACCAGTTGGTAGAAGGTCACGGTTGCGTCCCTGCAGGCCAGTTCCCGCCGGACATCCTCGCATAGGCTGCACCTATAATGGTCGATGAGGGCCCTGTCATTCCAGCCCGCCCCGGCGGGCCAATGTCCGAAACTCGAGGGTGAACTCATGTGCGCTCCTTGTCCCCTGTCTCAAATGGAAGAGCCGCTCCCCCGCCACTCTCCCCTCGGGAGGATGGTCGAACACAGCTCGGAAGCGAAGGGTGAACTCTTCAAAGTGTTCCAACGCCGCATCTCCCTCTCCCCACACGGCGTTAGCCCACTCCAGCGCTCTCCCAGTGAGACAGGAGACAAGGGCGGACGCTCTCTCCTTTCCTGAGGGAGCTGGATGCACGGTGGCCAGTTGTAGTAAAAACCCCTGGCACCGTGCTGCTGTCCCATCATACTCCCCGCGCTGCTGTCCCATCATACTCCCTAGCGCCCCACTCCCGACACTACCCGGTGAAATGTGAAGCGCCAAATTCAAAATCCCAAAGTTGAATTATTAAACATTCATAAATATACAATTGTTGCATAGTCATAAAAGCTCTGATTCTTGGCAATATCACAGCGTTGTCAGATTTCAAAAAAGGCTTTACGGCAAAAGCACAACATTTGATTGTTTGAGGGTAGCACATCTAATATTTATGCATTAGCATAAATCCATAACCCAACACGGGTCTCACAAAACGCATAAAATCGCAATTATAAAATCGCTTACCTTTGATGAACTTCTGCTGAGGGCTTCCCAAGTGTCCAACGAAGACAATCCATGCTTCTTTGGTTAGATAAAGTCATTTATTATAACCATAAATCTGTTTGGTTGGTGCGTTATGATCATAAAATCCACCATTGAGTCGCCCATTGAACCGTGAAGAGAGAACACGTTCAAATTATACCTATACACTTTCTATAAAGAAATCAAACATCATTTTTAATGTATCCTTAGGTATCCTTTTGGGTAAATTTGCTGTAATATTTCAACCGGACGATAACGTGAACGATAGGAAAGGAAAATAAAGTGGTGCGCGTTCACAATCTCGCACGCGTCAAACCTTATTTACAAAAGTGGTCGCCTGACAATTTCCTCTCCCTATCGGTTCTGGTCACTGCTAGAATTCCCAGTCTTTGACTGTTGACTGCTGACATCTAGTGGAAGCCATAGGTACTGCAGTCTCAGTCCTACATAAGATTGTATGCAATAGGCTCAATGGAGAAGATGCTCATTTACAAAGAAAAAAGGTAAATCCGGATGGATTTTCCTTGGGTTTTCGCCTGCTATATCACTTCTGTTATACTCACATACATTATTTTAACACTCTTAGAAACTTCAGAGTGTTACCTATCCAATAGTACTAATTATGTGCATATCCTATTTTCTCTGCCTGAATGGCAAGCATTTTACTTTGGGCACGCCAGACTCTCCAAAACCGACCCCTCAGCTGCCGCTCCCTAAGAAAGTTAAGGATCCTTTTGGAGAGATTGGAAACCCAAATTGGTCTACATGGACAAGTTCTGGCCTGGTTTAGATCTTATCTGTCGGAAAGATATCAGTTTGTCTCTGTGGATGGTTTGTCCTCTGACAAATCAACTGTAAATGTTGGTGTTCCTCAAGGCTCTGTTTTGGGACCACTATTGTTTTCACTATATATTTTACCACTTGGTGATGTCATTCGGAAACATAATGTTAACTTTTACTGCTATGCGGATGACACACAGCTGTACATTTCGATGAAACATGGTGAAGCCCCAAAATTGCCCTCCCTGGAAGCCTGTGTTTCAGACATAAGGAAGTGGATGGTGGAAAATGTTCTACTTTTAAACTCTGACAAAACAGAGATGCTAGTTCTAGGTCCCAAGAAACAAAGAGATCTTCTGTTGAATCTGACAATTAATTATGATGGTTGTACAGTCGTCTCAAATAAAACTGTGAAGGATCTCGGCGTTACTCTGGACCCTGATCTCTCTTTTGACGAACATATCAAGATTGTTTCAAGGACAGCTTTTTTCCATATACGTAACATTGTAAAAATCAGAAACTTTCTGTCCAAAAATGATGAACAAAAGTTAATCCATGCGTTTGTAACTTTTAGGTTAGACTACTGCAATGCTTTACTTTCCGGCTACCTGGATAAAGCACTAAATAAACTTCAGTTAGTGCTAAACACGGCTGCTAGAATCTTGACTAGAACCCCAAAATTGTATCATATTACTCCAGTACTAGCCTCTCTACACTGGCTTCCTGTTAAGGCAAGGGTTGATTTCAAGGTTTTACTGCTAACCTACAAAGCATTACATGGGCTTGCTCCTACTTATCTTTCCGATTTGGTCCAGCCTTACATACCTACACGTACGCTACGGTCACAAGACGCAGGCCTCCTTACTGTCCCTAGAATTTCTAAGCAAATAGCTGGAGGCAGGGCTTTTTCCTATAGAGCTCCATTTTTATGGAACAGTCTGCCTATCCATGTGAGAGACGCAGACTCGGTCTCAACCTTTAAGTCTTTATTGAAGACTCATCTCTTCAGTAGGTCCTATGATTGAGTGTAGTCTGGCCCAGGAGTGTGAAGGTGAACGGAAAGGCACTGGAGCAACGAACCACCCTTGCTGTCTTTGCCTGGCCGTTTCCCCTCCACTGGGATTCTCTGCCTCTAACCCTATTACAGGGGCTGAATCACTGGCTTACTGGTGCCGTGGCGGAGATCTTGTGGGCTATACTCGGCCTTGTCTCAGGATGGTAAGTTGGTGGTTGAAGATATCCCTCTAGTGGTGTGGGTGCTGTGCTTCGGCAGAGTGGGTGGGGTTATATCCTGCCTGTTTGGCCCTGTCCGGGGGTATCGTCGGACGGGGCCACAGTGTCTCCTGACCCCTCCTTTCTCAGCCCCCAGTATTTATGCTGCAATAGTTTATGTGTCGGGGGCTAGGGTCCGTCTGTTATATCTGGAGTATTTCTTCTCTTATCTGGTGTCCTGTGTGAATTTAAGTATGCTCTCTCTAATTATCTCTCTCTCTTTCTTTTTATTTCTTCTTATCTCTCTCTCTCTCTCTCTCTCGGAGGACCTGAGCATTAGGACCATTCCTCAAGGCCTACCAGGCCTGATGACTCCTTGATGTCCTGAGTCCACCTGGCCGTGCTGCTTCTCCAGTTTCAACTGTTCTGCATGTTTTATGAACATTTTAAAATCTTGTCCATGTTCTGTTATAATCTGCACCCGGCACAGCCAGAAGAGGACTGGCCACCCCGCACAGCCTGGTTCCTCTCTAGGTTTCTTCCTAGGTTTTGGCCTTTCTAGGGAGTTTTTCCTAGCCACCGTGCTTTTACACTTGCATTGCTTGCTGTTTGGGGTTTTAGGCTGGGTTTCTGTACAGCACTCTGTGACATCAGCTGATGTAAGGGGGGCTTTATAAATAAATTTGATTTGATGTTGGTCCTAGACTTGGCGCTCCAGCACCGCTTGCCATGCGGTAGCAGATAGAGAACAGTCTATGCCTTCCTCTGACACCGCCTAGTATATAGGTCCTGGATGTCAGGAAGCTTCGCCCCAGTGATGTACTGGGCCGTACGCACTACCCTCTGTAGCGCCTTATGGTCAAATGCAGAGAAGTTGCCATACCAGGCGGTGATGCAACCAGTCAGGATGCTCTGGATGGTGCAGCTGTATAACTCTTTGAGGATCTGGGGACCCATGCCAATTTTTGTTCAGTCTCCTGAAGGGGAAAAGGTGTTGTTGTGCCCTCTTCACAACTGTCTTGGTTTGTTTGGACCATGATAGTTTGTTGGTGATGTGGACACCAAGGAACTTGAAACTCTCAACCGACTCCACTTCAGCCCCGTCAATGTTAATGGGGGCCTGTGCGGCCTTCCTGTTCCTATAGTCCATGATCAGCTCCTTTATCTTGCTCACATTGAGGGAGAGGTTGTTTGTCCTGGCACCACACTACCAGGTCTCTGACCTCCCTATATGCTGTCTCATCGTTGCCGGGGATCAGGCCTACCACTGTTGTGTCGTCAGCAAATTTAATGATGGTGTTGGAGTCATGCCTGGCTATGCAGTTGTGGGTGAACATGGAGTACAAGAGGGGGCTAAGTACACACCCCTGAGGGGCCCAAGTGTTGAGCATCTGCGTGGCAGTGTTGTTGCCTACCCTTACCACCTGGGGGAGGCCCGTCAGGAAGTTCAGGATCCAGTTGCAGAGGGAGGTGTTTAGTCCCAGGGTCCTTAGCTTAGTGATGAGCTTTGAAGGCACTATGGTGTTGAACACTGAGCTGTAGTCAATGAATAGTATTCTCAAGTAGGTGTTCCTTTTGTCCAGGTGGGAAAGGGCAGTGTGATGTGCGATTGAGATTGCTTCATCTGTTGAACTGTTGGGGCGGTATGCAAATTGAAGTGGGTCTAGGTTTTCCGGCATGATGGTATTGATGTGAGCCATGATCAGCCTTTCAAAGCACTTCATGGCTACTGACGTGAGGGCTACGGTGCGGTAATCATTTTGGCAGGTTACCTTTGCTTTCTTGGGCACAGGGACTATGGTGGTCTCTTTGAAACATGTAGGTATTACAGACTTGGTCAGGGAGAGGTTGAAAATGTCAGGGAAGACACTTGCCAGTTGGTCCGTCCATGTTATGAGTACACATCCTGGCCCTGCGGCTTTGTGAATTTAATATCAGAGCTGAACTATGAATTGGTCTAGTGTGAATTTAATATCAGAGCTGAACTATGAAGCTGAACTAAAAGTAATGGGGAAAATATATGGGGTGCTACCCTCAATCAATCAAATGTGCTGCTTTCGCCGTAAAGCCTTTTTGAAATCTGACAACGCTGTGATATTGCCAAGAAACAGAGCTTTTGATGAGTATGAAACACTTGTATATGGGTGCATGTTTAATAATTTTGGATTTTGAATTTGGCGCCTTTGCATTTCACCTGGTAGTGTCGGGATTGGGGCGCTAGCACCCCACCACTCCCCAAGAAGTAATATCAGAGCTGAACTATGAAGTGATCTAGTGTGAATTTAACATCAGAGCTGAACTATGAAGTGGTCTAGTGTGAATTTAACATCAGAGCTGAACTATGAAGTGATCTAGTGTGAATTTAATATCAGAGCTGAACTATGAAGTGATCTAGTGTGAATTTAATATCAGAGCTGAACTATGAAGTGGTCTAGTGTGAATTTAACATCAGAGCTGAACTATGAAGTGGTCTAGTGTGAATTTTAACATCAGAGCTGAACTATGAAGTGGTGTAGTGTGAATTTAATAAATTTTATAAATAAAGAGATGAGTAAGATAAATGGCGCCCCCACTTGGGTTGTGCCGTGGCGAAGATCTTTGTGGGCTATACTCTGCCTTGTCTCAGGATGGTAAGTTGGTGGTTGAAGATATCCCTCTGCGTACACATCACGGACAAACTGAAATGGTCCACCCACACAGACAGTGTGGTGAAGAAGGCGCAACAGCGCCTCTTCAACCTCAGGAGGCTGAAGAAATTTGGCTTGTCACCAAAAACACTCACAAACTTCTACAGATGCACAATCGAGAGCATCCTGTCGGGCTGTATCACCGCCTGGTACCGCAACTGCTCCGCCCACAACCGTAAGGCTCTCCAGAGGGTAGTGAGGACTGCACAACGCATCACTGGTTGCAAACTACCTGCCCTCCAAGACACCTACACCACCCGATGTCACAGGAAGGCCAAAAAGATAATCAAGGACAACAACCACCCGAGCCACTGCCTGTTCACCCCGCTATCATCCAGAAGGCGAGGTCAGTACAGGTGCATCAAAGTTGGGACTGAGAGACTGAAAAACAGCTTCTATCTCAAGGCCATCAGACTGTTAAACAGCCACCACTAACATTGATACATGTAACAAATGTATCACTGTTTGGCCCTGTCCGGGGGTATCGTCGGACAGGGCCACAGTGTCTCCCGACCCATCCTGTCCAGCCTCCAGTATTTATGCTGCAGTCGTTTGTGTCGGGGGGCTAGGGTCAGTCGGTTATATCTGGAGTATTTCTCCTGTCTTATCCGGTGTCCTGTGTGAATTTAAGTATCTCTCTTTTTCTCTCTTTCTTTCTCTCTTTCTTTCTTTCTTTCTTTTTCTTTCTCTCTCTCGGAGGACCTGAGCCCTAGGACCATGCCTCAGGACTACCTGGCCTGATGACTCCTTGCTGTCCCCAGTCCACCTGGCCGTGCTGCTGGTCCAGTTTCAACTGTTTTGCCTGGCTATGGCCTGTTCACCGGTCCCAGACCTGCTGTTTTCAACTCTCTAGAGAGGGAGAGATACTCTGCAGGAAAAGCTATGAAAAGCCAACTGACATTTATTCCTGAGGTGCTGACCTGCTGCACTCTCTACAACCACTTTGATTATTATTATTTGAACCTGCTGGTCATCTATGAACATTTGGCCATGTTCTGTTATAATCTCCACCCGGCACAGCCAGAAGAGGACTGGCCACCCCTCATAGTCTGGTCCCTCTCTAGGTTTCTTCCTAGGTTCCTGCCTTTCTAGGGAGGTATTCCTAGCCACCATGCTTCTACATCTGCATTGCTTGCTGTTTGGGGTTTTAAGGCTGGGTTTGTGTACAGCACTTTGTGACATCAGCTGATGTAAAAAGGGCTTTATAAATACATTTGATTGAATAAGATAAATAATATACATAAAGAGATTAATAAGATAAATAAAGAGATTAATAATATAAATAATATAAATAAAAAGATGAATAATATAAATAAAGAGATGAATAATATAAATAAAGAGATGAATAATATACATAAAGAGATTAATAATATAAATAATATAAATAAAGAGATGAATAATATAAATAATATAAAGAGATTAATAATATAAATAAAGCGATGAATAATATAAATAATATAAATAAAGAGATTAATAATTTAAATATTATAAATAAAGAGATGAATAATATAAATAAAGAGATAAATAATATAAATAAAGAGATGAATAAGATAAATAAAATAAATAAAGAGATTAATAATATAAATAAAGAGATGAATAAGATAAATAATATAAATAAAGAGATGAATAATATAAATAATATAAATAAAGAGATGAATAATATAAATAAAGAGATAAATAATATAAATAAAGAGATTAATAATATAAATAATATAAATAAAGAGATTAATAATATAAATAATATAAATAAAGAGATAAATAATATAAATAATATAAATAATATAAATAAAGCGATTAATAAGATAAATAAGATAAATAAAGAGATAAATAATATAAATAAAGAGATAAATTATATATAAATAAAGAGATGAATAATGTAAACAAAAATATGAATAATATAAATTAAAAGATGAATAAGAGTGAGACCTTTTCCAAAGTCGTAGACCACAGCTTTGATGGCGTCGGTTCCAGGTTGTGTGAATCCCCAGATGTAAACATCAGGTCTGGTTGATCCACACTCCAGGATCACGGCTTTACCCACCACTCCATCCAGACCTGAGTCCACATACACCACCTGGCCTGGATCTATGATCTCCACACCTACACACACACGCACGCACGCACACGCACACACGCGCACACACACACACACACAGTGAGAGATTGGATATTTTAGACACAGTGCAGTGTAATGGTGCTGTGTTGTCAGGGTTACAGGGTAGAGTTACAGGATGGGTTTCAGCTGAACACTGTCTAAAGGAGGTCACACACAGATAAATGAATAGTTCAGGTAGGCTTTCACTCTAAAGGAATGGATTTTATAGTATCCATCTGTTACCATGGATAACCCAAAGACAACATAACAAAATAATGCTCTCTCTCTAGTCACTTGGTGTAAAGTACTTAGGTAAACATACTTTAAAGTACTACTTAAGTAGTTTTTGGGGGTATCTGTACTTTACATGACTATTTATATTTTGGACAACTTTTACTTTTACTTCACTACATTCCTAAAGACAATTATGTACTTTTCACTCAATACATTTTCGTTGACACCCCAAAGTACTTGTTACATTTGAATGCTTAGCAGGACAGAAAATTGTCAAATTCGCACACTTATCAAGAGAACATCCCTGGTCATCCCTGCTCTCTCTGATCTGGCGGACTCACTAAACGCAAATGTTTGTTTGTAAATCATGTCTGAGTGTTGGAATGTGACCCTGGCTAAATAAAAAAACAAGAATATTGTGCCGTCTGGTTTGCTTAATTCATACTTAAGTATATTTTAGCAACTACATTTACTTTTTATACTTAAGTATATTTAAAACCAAATACCTTTAGACTTTTACTCATGTAGTATTTTACTGGGTCTTTCACTTTTACTTGACTCATTTTCTATTATGGTATCTTTACTTTTACTCAGATATGAGAATTGGGTACTTTTTCCACTACTGTAGTTTGTGATTGTTTATTTCACTTGCTTAGGCAATGTTAACATATGTTTCCCATGCCAATAAAGCCACTTTGAATTTAAATATTTTGATAGACAGACAGTTTGGTAGACAGTCAAGTAGAAAGACATACAGTCAGGTAGACAGTCAGACAGACAGACAGTTAGGTAGAAATACAGACAGTCAGAAAGTTAGGTAAACAGTCAGACAGAAAGTTAGGTAGAAATACAGACATACAGTCAGACAGACAGTTAGGTAGACAGTCAGACAGACAGTTAGGTAGACAGTCAGACAGTCAGTCAGACAGACAGTCAGACAGGTAGACAGTCAGACAGACAGTTAGGTAGACAGTCAGACAGACAGTTAGGTAAAAATACAGACAGTCAGACAGACAGACATTTAGGTAGACAGACAGACAGTCAGACGAGTAGACAGTCAGGTAGACAGACAGACAGACAGTTAGGTAGAAATGCAGTCAGACAGACAGACAGTTAGGTAGAAAGTCAGACAGACAGTTAGGTAGACAGTCAGACAGACTGTTAGGTAGACAGACTGACAGTCAGACAGTTAGGAAGGTAGACAGACAGTTAGGTAGACAGTCAGCCAGACGGTCAGACAGACAGACAGGTAGACAGACAGACAGTTAGGTAGACAGTCAGACAGACAGACAAACAGGCAGTTAGACAGACATACAGACAGGGTCTTACTGTGTGTTAGAGTGATCAGCCAGGCCAGTAGAGAGATAGAATGCAGCCCAGTTAGTCTGATCAACATGGTATCATGATGCTCCTCCGTCTCACTCCTTCATGGACACAACAGCCTCCTCCAACAGATAGCAGGTCAACTAGATCAACCAATCAGAAGAAGCTAGCGGACTCAAAATGTCCTCAAAGTATTTCAAATATCAGATGAATATCTGACATCTAAAAGTGCAGGTAGACCCTAATCTAAAACTATCCAAATATCCAAGCTCCAGAAGATCCACAGCAGAAACACTGAGAGGAATTCAGGCCAGAGCCACTAAACTGATTTGGGCTAAATGATTCATACCTGCTCTCATACCTGCTCACCGTGTGTGTGTTGTGCTGTGTATGTGTGTTGTGCTGTGTGTGTGTGTGTGTGTTGTGCTGTGTGTGTGTGTGTGTGTGTGTGTTGTGCTGTGTATGTGTGTTCTGCTGTGTGTGCGGTTAAGCAGAGATGCAGGGTTAGAATGACACTCATATATAATAGACACAAAGATAGATGCACAGGCAAACACACACACACTAGCAAGGCTCAAGCCACGCCCACATGAGAACACCACTGTGTTCAGTTTACATTTGACAGTGTTTGAGAAGTTTAGAATCTGTGTTTTTTCGAAGAAAGGATTTCTGGAACATGTGAACCTTTATTTGCTTTAATAACCTGTATTCCATCCATAAATACAAATAAAATTGTTAAACTACGAACCTAGATGGATAATGCATGGGCTGGACATGCCGAGAAAAACAGACACACTTCTCTTCACAATCCACAATGTTGTTGTTTTTACTGTCCAAAGTGTACCAGCTGTCCAATAATGCCAGTGCTTGTGTGTGTGGTTTGGTGTGTATGAGAGAGAGAGTCCTGTTATATTGGTTTCTCAGGTACACTTGGTTCTTCTGTATCTTGTTGAATTACAGAATGGTAGTAAACTGACTGAGTAGTAGATGTGTTGGTACACAGAAATTCACAGTTTGTCTTGCAATTCTAACCTCTGACACCAGATGCCAGAATTTTCAAAAAGTAAGTGATTATTTGTGATTTTAAGAAGCCTGTGCTGGTTGAAAAATATGTTGATGTGGGGCGCCATCCTCAAACAATCGCATGGTATGCTTTTGCCGTAAAGCCTATTGTAAATCAGACAATGCAGTTAGATTAACAAGAATTTAAGCTTTTAAACGATATAAGATACTTTTATGTTCATAAATGTTAAATATTACGATTATTTATTTAAATTGCGCGCCCTCCAATTTCACAGGATGTTGTCCACAGGTGTCCCGCTAGCGTGACGTCTAGCCGTATTAAGAAATAAAGAAGAGACAAAACTATTTCTCTTACTTTCCTTCCCTGGGCTGGTTGTACACGGACCCCGCTCAGAAAGCGAAATGCCCTACCCCCCGGGCACTGCATTAGCTTGAAGGCATCGGCTCGACCCTGTGGAATCCGCATACCAAACCTAACTTGTCCAGACGCCTGGGTATTGCGTTCCAGGGGACCGGAACGTTACAGACTGCTGAACATTACAGAATGAACATTACAGACTGAACATTACAGACTGAATGTTACAGACTGATTAACGTTACAAACTGATGAATGTTACAAACTGATAAACGTTACAGACTGATGAACCTTACAGACTGATAAACGTTACAGACTGAACGGTGTTACAGACTGCTGAACTTTACACATTGATAAATGTTACAGACTGATGAACGTTACAGACTGATCGTTAGACTGAACATTACATACTGATGCATGTTACAAACTAACTGTTACAGACTGAATGTTACAAACTGATTAACATTACAGACTGATGAACGTTACAGACTGCTGAACATTACAGACTGAGGAACGTTACAGACTGCTGAACGTTACAGACTGAGGAACGTTACAGACCGCTGAATGTTACAGACTGAGGAATGTTACAGACTGAGGAACATTAAAGACGTATTAACGTTACAGACTGAGGAACATTACAGACTGACAAGCGTTATAGACTGATGAACCTGACAGACTGAGGAACATTACAAACTTATGAACGTTACAGACTGATGAACGTTACAGACTGATGAACGTTACAGACCACTGAACATTACAGACAGAACGTTAAAGACTGATAAACGTTAAAGACTAGTGTGTGTTACAGACTGAATGTTACAGACTGATGAACGTTACAGACTGATGAGCATTACAGACCACTGAACATTACAGACAGAACGTTACAGACTGAAAACATTACTACTGATGAACGTTACAGACTGATGAACGTTAAAGACTGATTAACGTTACAGACTGATTAAAGTTACAGACTGATGAGCATTACAGACCACTGAACATTACAGACAGAACGTTACAGACAAAACATTACTACTGATGAACGTTACAGACTGATGAACGTTAAAGACTGATTAACGTTACAGACTGATTAAAGTTACAGAGTGATTAGCGTTACAGACTGAACGTTACAGACAGGTTGAAACAGACTGAACGTTAGAGACTGATGAACATTACAGACTGATGCACGTTAAAGATTGATGAACATTACAGACTGATGAACGTTACAGACTGATGAATGTTACAGACTGATGAACGTTATAGAATGATGAACGTTACAGACTGATGAACGTTACAGACTGATGAAAATTACAGACCAAAGAATATTGCAGACAGATGAACGTTACAGACAGATTAACGTTACAGACTAATGAACATTACAGACAGATGATTGTTACAGACTGATGAACGTTACAGACTGAGTGTTAAAGCTGAACGTTCCAGACTGATGAACGTTACATACCGATGAATGTTACAGAATGATTACCGTTACTCACTGATGAACATTACAGACCACTGAACATTACAGAAAGATGAACGTTACAGACTGATGAATGTTACAGACTGAATGTTACAGGCTGAACATCAAAGACTGATGAATGTTACAGACTGAATGTTACAGGCTGAACATCAAAGACTGATGAATGTTGCATACTGATGAACATTACAGACTGATGAACGATACAGACTGCTGAATGTTACATACTTATGGATGTTACAGACTGATAAACGTTACAGACTGATGAATGTTACAGAATGAATGTTACAGGCTGAACGTTACAGACTGATGAATGTTACAGACTGATGAACATTACAGAATGATTACCGTTACTGACTGATGAACATTACAGACCATTGAACATTACAGAAAGATGAACGTTACAGACTGATGATAGTTACAGACTGAATATTTTAGCCTTATTAATGTTACAGACCGCTGAATGTTACAGACCGCTGAATGTTACAGAATGATGAACGTTACAGACTGATGAAAATTACAGACCAATGAACATTACAGACAGAGGAACGTTACAGACTGATGAATGTTACAGACTGATGAATGTTACAGACTGAATGTTACAGGCTGAACATCAAAGACTGATGAATGTTACAGACTGAATGTTACAGGCTGAACATCAAAGACTGATGAATGTTGCATACTGATGAACATTACAGACTGATGAACGATACAGACTGCTGAATGTTACATACTTATGGATGTTACAGACTGATAAACGTTACAGACTGATGAATGTTACAGAATGAATGTTACAGGCTGAACGTTACAGACTGATGAATGTTACAGACTGATGAACATTACAGAATGATTACCGTTACTGACTGATGAACATTACAGACCATTGAACATTACAGAAAGATGAACGTTACAGACTGATGATAGTTACAGACTGAATATTGTAGCCTTATTAATGTTAAAGACCGCTGAATGTTACAGACTGATGAATGTTACAGAATGATGAACGTTACAGACTGATGAAAATTACAGACCAATGAACATTACAGACAGAGGAACGTTACAGACTGATGAATGTTACAGACTGATGAATGTTACAGACTGAATGTTACAGGCTGAACATCAAAGACTGATGAATGTTACAGACTGATGAATGTTAAAGACTGAATGTTACAGGCTGAACATAAAAGACTGATGAATGTTACATACTTATGGATGTTACAGACTGATAAACGTTACAGACTGCTGAATGTTACATACTTATGGATGTTACAGACTGATAAACGTTACAGACTGATGAATGTTACAGAATGAATGTTACAGGCTGAACGTTACAGACTGATGAATGATACAGACTGATGAACATTACAGAATGACAAGCGTTAAAGACTGATACACGTTACAGACTGATGAATGTTACAGGCTGAACCTTACAGACTGATGAACTTTAAAGACAGATGATTGTTACAGACTGATGAATGTTACAGAATGATTAACGTTACTGACTGATGAACATTACAGACCACTGAACATTACAGAAAGATGAATGTTACTGTAACGCCCAGGCCCGAGATTACAGGCTGGAGCGTTTTGGTTTTGTCTTGGTGTAGGGTTTTGTTTGTTCTAGGTGTCATAGATCTATGTTGGGTAATGGTTCCCAATTAGAGGCAGCTGTGTGTCGTTGTCTCTAATTGGGAACCATATTTAGGTTAGTAGGTTTCACTCTGGGTTCGTGGGTTATTGTATGTTCATAGCTGTGTTTGTCTAGTCAGTTATGTTCATCGTTACGTTCTCCGTTTATTGTTTTGTTCCGTCTTGTTCCGTGTTCTAATTAAATATGTATTCTGGCTACATCGCTGCGTCTTGGTCTGTCCTTCGGAAGAGAAACGTGACAGAATAACCCACCAAAAGAAGACCAAGCAGCGAGAGACTCGGGAGTACTGGACCAGGGAGGACCTCATCGGATCTCGCCTGGCACGGAGGTCCGTAAGGCAGCCCCAAGAAACTTTGGGGGCACACGAGGAGGTTGGCCGGTTCAGGAGGGACTCCTGAGCCAACCCCTCGTGCTTTATGGAGAGAGCGTTGGGGAGAGCGTCGCAGCGAAGGGAGGCCGTGCTATGCAGTGTTGCGCACGGTTTCACCTATAGGGATTCAGAGGCCGGAACGAGTGATTCCCGCTCCACTCATCAGTCGGGCGAAAATAAGTGTTCCGCCAGTAAGAGTGGTGCCATCTCTGCGCACTAAGTCTCCAGTGCGCCTCCTGGGACCCGGATATCCTGCTCCAGTTCCGTGTGCGGTGTCTCCGGTACGTGTCCGCAGCCCAGTGCGAGAGATCCCAGCGCCACTCATTGGTCGGGCCGAGGTCTGTGTGCTACCGGGTAGAGTGGTGCCAGCTCTGCGAGCCAGGCCTCCAGTGCGCCTTTTGGGTCCAAGTTATCCTGTGGTCCTACGGGCAGAATCTCCGGTACGAATCCACAGCCCAGTCCGAGAGATTCCAGCTCCACTCACCCGTGAGGCCAGGGTTAGTGAGCTAGCTGGAGGTATGGTGTCGGCTCTCCATATCAGGTCCCCGGTCCGGGTGGAGGTTTCTACACGTCCAGTTCCTGTTCCACGCTCCGAGATCCCTGTTCCACGCTCCGAGATCCCTGTTCCACGCTCCGAGATCCCTGTTCCACGCTCCGAGATCCCTGTTCCACGTTCCAAGATCCCTGTTCCGTGTTCCAAGATCCCAGTCCGTGTAGTGGTTTCTACACGTCCAGTCCCTGTTCCACGCTCCGAGATCCCTGTTCCACGCTCCGAGATCCCTGTTCCACGCTCCGAGATCCCTGTTCCACGCTCCAAGATCCCTGTTCCATGTTCCGAGATCCCAGTCCGTGTTGAGGTTCCAACACGTCCTGTTCCAGTTCCGTGTTCCAAGATCCCAGTCCGTGTAGTGGTTTCTACACGCCCAGTCCCTGTTCCACGTGCCAGGTTCCCAGTGCGTCTTCAGAGTCCAGCACGTCCTGTTCCGGCTCCGCGCACCAAGCTCCCCGTGCGCTCAGAGAGTCCAGCACGTCCTGTTCCGGCTCCGCGCACCCAGCTCCCCGTGCGCTCAGAGAGTCCAGCACGCCCTGTTCCGCTCCGCGCACTCCAGCTCCCGTGCGCGCCAGAGAGTCCAGCACGCCCTGTTCCGGCTCCGCGCACCCAGCTCCCCGTGCGCTCAGAGAGTCCAGCACGTCCTGTTCCGGCTCCGTGCACCAAGCTCCCCATGCGCATAGAGAGCCCAGTTCGGCCTGTTCCCGCTCCCTGCACCAGAGTGCGCGTCCCGAGCCCAGTTCGGCCTGTTCCCGCTCCACGCACCAGAGTTCCAGTGAGCATCACGAGTCCAGTACTGCCAGTTCCTGCTCCACACACCAGAGTTCCAGTGAGCATCACGAGTCCGGTACGACCAGTTCCTGCTCCACGCACCAGAGTTCCAGTGAGCATCACGAGTCCAGTACTGCCAGTTCCTGCTCCACGCACCAGAGTTCCAGTGAGCATCACGAGTCCAGTACTGCCAGTTCCTGCTCCACGCACCAGAGTTCCAGTGAGCATCACAAGTCCGGTACGACCAGTTCCTGCTCCCCGCACCAGAGTTCCAGTGAACATCACGAGTCCTGTACGACCAGCTCCTGCTCCACGCACCCGAGTTCTAGTAAGCATCATGAGTCCAGTACGGCCAGTTCCTGCTCCACGTACCAAAGTCCCCGTGAGCATTGTGGGTCCGGTAAGGCCAGTTCCAACTCCACGCACCAGAGTTCCAGGAGATGGTCCAGGGCCTCCGGTTCAGGATGTCAGACCAGCACGGCCAGCACCGGAGCCCCCACCTGGGACGAAGGGACCCACTCAAGACCCCCCACAGACTTTTTCGGCGCGTCCGAGTCCGGCGCCTTTGGGGAAGTACTGTAACGCCTTGAGCCGAGATTACAGGCTGGAGCGTTTTGGTTTTGTCTTGGTGTAGGGTTTTGTTTGTTCTAGGTGTCATAGATCTATGTTGGGTAATGGTTCTCAATTAGAGGCAGCTGTGTGTCGTTGTCTCTAATTGGGAACCATATTTAGGTTAGTAGGTTTCACTCTGGGTTCGTGGGTTATTGTATGTTCATAGCTGTGTTTGTCTAGTCAGTTATGTTCATCGTTACGTTCTCCGTTTATTGTTTTGTTCCGTCTTGTTCCCGTGTTCTAATTAAATATGTATTCTGGCTACATCGCTGCGTCTTGGTCTGTCCCTTCGGAAGAGAAACGTGACAGAATAACCCACCAAAAGAAGACCAAGCAGCGAGAGACCCGGGAGTACTGGACCAGGGAGGACCTCATCGGATCTCGCCTGGCACGGAGGTCCGTAAGGCAGCCCCAAGAAACTTTTGGGGGGGGGCACACGAGGAGGTTGGCCGGTTCAGGAGGGACTCCTGAGCCAACCCCTCGTGCTTTATGGAGAGAGCGTTGGGGAGAGCGTCACAGCGTGTTCTAATTAAATATGTATTCTGGCTAAATCGCTGCGTCTTGGTCTGTCCCTTCGGAAGAGAAACGTGACAGTTACAGACTGAAAAATTTTACAGACTGATGAATGTTACAGACTTATGAATGGTAAAAACTGAATGTTACAGACTTATGAATGTTAGAGACTGATGAACATTACAGACTGATGAATGTTACAGACTGCTGAATGTTACACACTTATGAATGTTACAGACTGATGAACATTACACACTTATTAATGTTACAGACTGATAACCATTACAGACTGCTGAACGTTAGAGACATATGAACGTTACAGACTGATAAACGTTACAGACTGATGAATGTTACAGACGGAACGTTACAGACTGAATGTTACAGGCTTAATGTGACAGACTGATGAACGTTACAGACTGATGAATGTTACAGACATATGAATATTACAGACGGAATGTTACAAACTGAATGTTACAGGCTGAAGGTTACAGACTAATGCACGTTACAGACTGATGAATGTTACAGACTGAACATTGTAGACTTATTAATGTTACAGACCGCTGAATGTTACAGACTGAGGAACGTTACAGAATGATGAACGTTACAGACTGATGAAAATTACAGACCACTGAACATTACAGACAGAGGAACATTACAGACTGATAAACATTACAGACTGATGAATGTTACAGACTGACTGATACAGGCTGAACATCAAAGACTGATTAATGTTACATACTGATGAACATTACAGACTGATGAACGTTACAGACTGCTGAATGTTACATACTTATGGATGTTACAGACTGATAAACGTTACAGACTGCTGAACGTAAGAGACTTATGAACGTTACAGACTGATAAACATTACAGACTGATGAATGTTACAGAATGAGTGTTACAGGCAGAACGTTACAGACAGATGAATGTTACAGACTGATGAACATTGCAGACTGACAAGCGTTACAGACTGATGAACGTTACAGACTGATGAATTTTACAGACTGATGAATGTTACAGGCTGAACGTTACAGACTGATGAACTTTACAGACAGATGATTGTTAGAGACTGATGAATGTTACAGACTGATGAATGTTACAGACTGATTAAGGTTACAGACTGTTTAGCGTTACAGACTGAACGTTACATACTGGTTTATATAGACTGAACTTTAGAGACTGATGAACATTACAGACTGATGCACGTTACAGACTGATCAACATTACAGACTCATGAACATTACAGACTGATGAATGTTACAGACTGATGCACATTACAGACTGAGGAACGTTACAGACTGATGATAGTTACAGACTGAACATTGTAGACTTTTTAATGTTACAGACCGCTCAACATTACAGACTGGTGAACATTACAGACCACTGAACTTTAAGGACAGATGATTGTTACAGACTGATAAACATTACAGACTGATGAATGTTACAGACTGAATGTTACAGGCTGAACCATACAGGCTGATGAACGCTACAGACTGATAAAGGTTACAGACTGATGAATGTTACAGACTGATGAAAGTTACAGACAGATGAATGTTACAGACTGATGAACATTACAGACTGATGAATGTTACAGACTGATGAACATTACAGACTGATGAACCTTACAGAAATCTGAATGTTACAGACAGATGAATGTTACAGACTGATGAACATTACAGACTGACAAGCGTTACAGACTGATGAACGTTACAGACTGATGAATTTTACAGACTGATGAATGTTACAGGCTGAACGTTACAGACTGATGAACTTTACAGACAGATGATTGTTAGAGACTGATGAATGTTACAGACTGATGAATGTTACAGACTGATTAAGGTTACAGACTGTTTAGCGTTACAGACTGAACGTTACATACTGGTTTATATAGACTGAACTTTAGAGACTGATGAACATTACAGACTGATGCACGTTACAGACTGATCAACATTACAGACTCATGAACATTACAGACTGATGAATGTTACAGACTGATGCACATTACAGACTGAGGAACGTTACAGACTGATGATAGTTACAGACTGAACATTGTAGACTTTTAATGTTACAGACCGCTCAACATTACAGACTGGTGAACATTACAGACCACTGAACTTTAAGGACAGATGATTGTTACAGACTGATAAACATTACAGACTGATGAATGTTACAGACTGAATGTTACAGGCTGAACCATACAGGCTGATGAACGCTACAGACTGATAAAGGTTACAGACTGATGAATGTTACAGACTGATGAAAGTTACAGACAGATGAATGTTACAGACTGATGAACATTACAGACTGATGAATGTTACAGACTGATGAACATTACAGACTGATGAACCTTACAGAAATCTGAATGTTACAGACAGATGAATGTTACAGACTGATGAACATTACAGACTGATGAACCTTACAGACTGAGGAACGTTACAGACTGATGAATTTTACAGACTGATGAATGTTACAGGCTGAACGTTACAGACTGATGAACTTTACAGACAGATGATTGTTAGAGACTGATGAATGTTACAGACTGATGAATGTTACAGACTGATTAAGGTTACAGACTGTTTAGCGTTACAGACTGAACGTTACATACTGGTTTATATAGACTGAACTTTAGAGACTGATGAACATTACAGACTGATGCACGTTACAGACTGATCAACATTACAGACTCATGAACATTACAGACTGATGAATGTTACAGACTGATGCACATTACAGACTGAGGAACGTTACAGACTGATGATAGTTACAGACTGAACATTGTAGACTTTTAATGTTACAGACCGCTCAACATTACAGACTGGTGAACATTACAGACCACTGAACTTTAAGGACAGATGATTGTTACAGACTGATAAACATTACAGACTGATGAATGTTACAGACTGAATGTTACAGGCTGAACCATACAGGCTGATGAACGCTACAGACTGATAAAGGTTACAGACTGATGAATGTTACAGACTGATGAAAGTTACAGACAGATGAATGTTACAGACTGATGAACATTACAGACTGATGAATGTTACAGACTGATGAACATTACAGACTGATGAACCTTACAGAAATCTGAATGTTACAGACAGATGAATGTTACAGACTGATGAACATTACAGACTGATGAACCTTACAGACTGAGGAACGTTACAGACTGATGAACGTTACAGACTGATTAACGTTACAGACTGATGAACGTTACAGACTGATTAACGTTACAGACTGATTAACGTTACAGACTGATTAAAGTTACAGACTGATTAGCGTTACAGACGAAACGTTACAGACTGGTTGATACAGACTGAACGTTAGAGACTGATGAGCATTACAGACTGATGCACGTTACAGACTGATGAACATTACAGACTGAAGAAAATTACAGACAACAGAATATTGCAGACAGATGAACGTTACAGACTGATGACTGTTACAGAAGGAATGTTACAGGCTGAACGGTAAAGACTAATGAACGTTACTGACTGATGAATGTTACAGACTGATGCACATTACAGACTGAGGAACGTTAAAGACTGATGATAGTTACAGACTGAACAACTTAGACTTATTAATGTTACAGACCGCTGAATGTTACAGACAGATGAATGTTACAGACTGAATGTTACAGGCTGAATGTTAAAGACTGGTGAACATAACAGACCACTGGAGTTAACAGACAGATGATTGTTACAGACTGATAAACGTTACAGACTGATGAATGTTACAGACTGATGAAAGTTACAGACAGATGAATGTTACAGACTGACGAACCTTACAGACTGATGAACGTTACAAACAGATGAATGTTACAGACTGATGAATGTTACAGACTGATGAACGTTACAGACTGATTAACGTTACAGACTGAATAAAATTACAGACCACAGAATTTTGCAGACAGATGAACGTTACAGACTGATGAATGTTACAGAAGGAATGTTACAGGCTGAACGGTAAAGAGTAATGAACGTTACAGACTGATGAATGTTACAGACTGATGCACATTACAGACTGAAGAATGTTACAGACTGACGATAGTTACAGACTGAGCATTGTGGACTTATTAATGTTACAGACCGCTTAATGTTACAGACTGATGAACATTACAGACTGATGAATGTTACAGACTGATGAACATTATAGTCTGATGGAGGTTACAATCTGAATGTTACAGGCTGAACGTTACAGTCTGATGAACATTACAGACTGATGAATGTTACAGACTGCTGAATGTTACATTCTTATGAATGTTACAGACTGATAAACGTTACAGACTGCTGAACGTTAGAGATTTATGAACGTTACAGACTGATAAACGTTACGGACTGATAAATGTTACAGACTTAATGTTACAGGCTTAAAGTTACAGACTGATGAATGTTACATGCTGAATGTTACAGGCTGAATGTTACAGTCTGAATGTTACAGGCTGATTGTTACAGGCTGAATGTTACAGGCTGAACGTTACAGACTGATGAACTGACTGTGTACTGTCTGTGTTCAGTGATCTGTAACTTTCAGCGGTCCCTAACTTCAATAACATGAACCATCTTGGAATGGACCTTTGTATGCCTACAACAATGCTGACCCTCACTGTTAGGGTCGTTGATAGCTCTGTGTCTGTGTCTCTCTCTCTGTGTGTGTGTGTGTGTGTGTGTGTGTGTGTGTGTGTGTGTGTGTGTGTGTGTGTGTGTGTGTGTGTGTGTGTGTGCGTGTGTGCGTGCGTGCGTGCGTGCGTGTGTGTGTGTGTGTTGTATGTCTGTCCATCTATCCGTCTGTCCTCTATTATATATGAGTGTCATTCGAAACCTGCATTCTAATCTCTGCTTTACCACACACACACAAAAACACGGACAGACACAAACATACACACACACACACACTGACACACACACACACACACACACACACACACACACACACACACACACACACACACACACACACACACACACACACACACACACACACACACACACACACACACACACACACACACACACACACGCTATCAATGACCAGAGTTCTTCAGATAGAGTTGAGAAACTTGATCTAGTTGGAGGCTGTTGATGTACTTGACCTGCTATTTGTTGGAGGAGGCTGTTCATCTAGTTGACCTGCTATCTGTTGGAGGAGGCTGTTGTGTCCATGAAGGAATGAGACGGAGGAGCATCATGATACCATGTTGATCAGACTAACTGGGCTGCAATCTATCTCTCTACTGGCCTGGCTGATCACTCTAACACACAGTAAGACCCTGTCTGTATGTCTGTCTGTCTGTCTACCTAGCTGTATGTTTGCCTCACTGTCTGTCTCTATCTCTCTATATCTCTCTCTATCCATTTCCATCTATCTATCTCTCTCTCTATCCATTTCTATCTATCTATCTCTCTCTCTATCCATTTCTATCTATCTATCTCTCTCTCTATCCATTTCCATCTATCTATCTCTCTCTCTATCCATTTCTATCTATCTATCTCTCTCTCTATCCATTTCTATCTCTCTCCCCCATTTGTCTCTTTGTTGTTACGATTTGGGGTTTATAAATGTTTGGCAGACAGATCTCCATCACATCTAGAGATTACAGCTAATTGAAGTGACTAGAGAGAGAGCATTCTTTTGTTATGTCGTCTTTGGGTTATCCATGGTAACAGATGGATACTATAAAATCCATTCCTTTAGAGTGGAGGCCTACCTGAACTATTCATTTATCTGTGTGTGACCTCCTTTAGACAGTGTTCAGCTGAAACCCATCCTGTAACTCTACCCTGTAACCCTGACAACACAGCACCATTACACTGCACTGTGTCTAAAATATCCAATCTCTCACTGTGTGTGTGTGTGTGTGTGTGTATATGTGTGTGTGTGTGTGTGTGTGTGTGTGTGTGTGTGTGTGTGTGTGTGTGTGTGTGTGTGTGTGTGTGTGTGTGTGTGTGTGTGTGTGTGTGTGTGTGTGTGTGTGTGTGTGTGTAGGTGTGGAGATCATAGATCCAGGCCAGGTGGTGTATGTGGACTCAGGTCTGGATGGAGTGGTGGGTAAAGCCGTGATCCTGGAGTGTGGATCAACAAGACCTGATGTTTACATCTGGGGATTCACACAACCTGGAACCGACGCCATCAAAGCTGTGGTCTACGACTTTGGAAAAGGTCTCACTCTTATTCATCCTTTAATTTATATTATTCATATTTTTGTTTACATTATCCATCTCTTTATTTATATATCATGTATCTCTTCATTAATATTATTTATCTCTTTATTTATCTTATTTATCTTATTAATCGCTTTATTTATATTATTCATCTCTTTATTTATATTATTTATATTGTTAATCTCTTTATTTATATTATTTATATTGTTAATCTCTTTATTTATATTATTCATCTCTTTATTTATATTATTCATCTCTTTATTTACATTATTCAACTCTTTATTTATATTATTTATATTATTCATCTCTTGATTTACATTATTCATCTCTTTATTTATATTATTTATTTTATTCATCTCTTTATTTATATTATTTATCTCTTTATTTATATGATTTATCTATTAATCTGTTTATTTATCTTATTAATCTCTTTTTGTATCTTATTTATCTTATTCACCTATTTATTTTGTATTTTTTTATCTTACTCATCTCTTTATTTATATAATTTATCTCTTTATTTATATTATTTATCTTATTCATCTCTTTATTTAAATTATTCATATTATTAATCTCTTTATTTATATTATTCATCTCTTTATTTATATTATTTATCTTATTTATCTCTTTATTTATCTTATTCATCTCTTTATTCATATTATTTATCTTATTTATCTCTTTATTTATCTTATTTATCTTATTCATCTCTTCATTTATATTATTTATCTTATTTATCTCTTTATTTATCTTATTCATCTCTTTTTTTATATTATTCATCTCTTGATTTATATTATTCATCTCTTTATTTATATTATTCATCTCTTTATTTATCTTATTTATCTTATTCATCTCTTTATTTATATTATTTATCTTATTAATCGCTTTATTTATCTTATTCATCTCTTTATTTATATTATTTATCTTATTAATCGCTTTATTTATCTTATTCATCTCTTTATTTATATTATTTATCTTATTCACCTCTTTATTTTATATAATTTATCTCTTCATTTATATTATTTATCTCTTTATTTATATTATTTATCTTACTAATCTCTTTATTTAAATTATTTATCTCTTTATTTCTATTATTTATCTCTTTATTTATATTATTTATCTCTTTATTTATATTATTCATCTCTTTATTTATCTTATTTATCTTATTCATCTCTTTATTTATATTATTCATCTCTTTATTTATCTTATTTATCTTATTCATCTCTTCATTTATATTATTTATCTTATTTATCTCTTTATTTATCTTATTCATCTCTTTTTTTATATTATTCATCTCTTGATTTATATTATTCATCTCTTTATTTATATTATTCATCTCTTTATTTATCTTATTTATCTTATTCATCTCTTTATTTATATTATTCATCTCTTTATTTATCTTATTTATCTTATTCATCTCTTTATTTATATTATTTATCTTATTAATCGCTTTATTTATCTTATTCATCTCTTTATTTATATTATTTATCTTATTCACCTCTTTATTTTATATAATTTATCTCTTCATTTATATTATTTATCTCTTTATTTATATTATTTATCTTACTAATCTCTTTATTTAAATTATTTATCTCTTTATTTCTATTATTTATCTCTTTATTTATATTATTTATCTCTTTATTTATATTATTCATCTCTTTATTTATATTATTCATCTCTTTATTTACATTATTCAACTCTTTATTTATATTATTTATATTATTCATCTCTTGATTTACATTATTCATCTCTTTATTTATATTATTTATTTTATTCATCTCTTTATTTATATTATTTATCTCTTTATTTATATGATTTATCTATTAATCTGTTTATTTATCTTATTAATCTCTTTTTGTATCTTATTTATCTTATTCACCTATTTATTTTGTATTTTTTTTATCTTACTCATCTCTTTATTTATATAATTTATCTCTTTATTTATATTATTTATATTATTCATCTCTTTATTTAAATTATTCATATTATTAATCTCTTTATTTATATTATTCATCTCTTTATTTATATTATTTATCTTATTTATCTCTTTATTTATCTTATTCATCTCTTTTTTTATATTATTCATCTCTTTATTTATCTTATTTATCTTATTCATCTCTTTATTTATATTATTCATCTCTTTATTTATCTTATTTATCTTATTCATCTCTTTATTTATATTATTTATCTTATTAATCTCTTTATTTATCTTATTCATCTCTTTTTTTATATTATTCATCTCTTTATTTATCTATTAATCTCTTTATTTATCTTACTCATCTCTTTATTTATATTATTTATCTCTTTATTTATATTATTTAACTTTTTCATCTCTTTATTTATATTATTTATATTATTCATCTCTTTATGTATCTTATTTATCTTATTCACCACATTATTTCGTATTATTTATCTTACTCATCTCGTTATTTATATTATTCATCTCTTTATTTATGTTATTTATCTCCTTATTTATATTATTTGTATTATTTAGGCAGGTTACCTTCGCTTCCTTGAGCACAGGGACTATGGTAGTTTGCTTGAAACATAGGTATTACAGACTCGGGCAGGGAGAGGTTGAAAATGTCAGTGAAGACACTTACCAGTTGGTCAGCGCATGCTCGGAGTACACGTCCTGGTAATCCGTTTAGCCCTGCGGTCTTGTGAATGTTGACCTGTTTAAAGGTCTTACTCACATCGGTTGCGGAGAACGTGATCACACAGTCATCCGGAACAGCTGATGCTCTCATGCATGTTTCAGTGTTACTTGCCTCGAAGCGAGCATAGAAGTAATTTAGCTCATTTGGTAGGCTTGTGTCACTGGGCAGCTTGCAGCTTTGCTTCCCTTTGTAGTCTGTAATAGTTTGCAAGCCCTGCCACATCTGACGAGCATCTGAGATGGTGTAGTACGATTCGATTTAGTCTATTGACGATTTGCCTGTTTGAGTCCCACTCCTTGAAAGGGGCTATTCTATCCTTTAGCTCAGTGTGGATGTTGCCTGTAATCCATGGCTTCTGGTTGGGGACTGTACGTACAGTCACTGTGGGGACAACGTCATCGATGCACTTATTGATGAAGCCAGTGACTGATGTGGTGTACTCCTCAATGCCATCGGAAGAATCCCAGAACCTATTCCAGTCTGTGCAAGCAAAACAGTCCTGTAGCTTAGCATATGCTTCCGCATGACCACTTTTTTATTGACCGAGTCACTGGTGCTTTCTTCTTTAGTTTTTGCTTGTCAGCAGGAATCAGGAGGATGGAATGATGGTCAGATTTGCCAAATCAAATCAAATTTTATTTTGTCACATACACATGGTTAGCAGATGTTAATGCGAGTGTAGCGAAATGCTTGTGCTTCTAGTTCCGACCATGCAGTAGTATCTAACAAGTAATCTAACAAATTCACAACAACTACCTTATACACACAAGAGTAAAGGAATGAATACGAGTATGTACATATAAATATATGGATGAGCGATGGCTGACCGGCATAGGCAAGATGCAGTAGATGGTATGGAGTACAGTATATACACATATGAGATGAGTAATGTAGGATATGTAAACATTATATAAATGGCATTGTTTAAAGTGGCTAGTGATACATTATTTCATCCAATTATAATTATTAAAGTGGCTAGAGATTTGGGTCGATGACCGAACGGCATAGGCAAGATACAGTAGATGGTTTAGAGTACAGTGTATACATTTGATATGAGTATGTCGGATACGTAAACATTATATACAAAATTGTTTAAAGTGGCTAGTGATACATTTGTTACATCCAATTCCTATGTATAAAGTGGCTAGAGATTTAAGTCAGTATGTTGGCAGCAGCCACTCAATGTTAGTGATGGCTGTTTAACAGTCTGATGGCCTTGAGGTAGAAGCTGTTTTTCAGTCTCTCGGTCCCAGCTTTGATGCACCTGTACTGACCTCGCCTTCTGGATGATAGCGGGGTGAACAGGCAGTGGCTCGGGTGGTTGTTGTCCTTGATGATCTTTTTGGCCTTTCTGTGACATCGGGTGGTGTAGGTGTCCTGGAGGGCAGGTAGTTTAACCCGGTGATGCGTTGTGCAGTCCTCACTACCCTCTGGAGAGCCTTACGGTTGTGGGCGGAGCAGTTGCCGTACCAGGCGGTGATACAGCCCGACAGGATGCTCTCGATTGTGCATCTGTAAAAGTTTGTGAGTGATTTTGGTGACAAGCCAAATTTCTTCAGCCTCCTGAGGTTGAAGAGGCGTTGTTGCGCCTTCTTTACCACGCTGTCTGTGTGGGTGGACCAATTCAGTTTGTCCGTGATGTGTACGCCGAGGAACTTAAAACTTTCCACCTTCTCCACTACTGTCCCCTCGATGTGGATAGGGGGGTGCTCCCTCTCCTGTTTCCTGAAGTCCACGATCATCTCCTTTGTTTTGTTGACATTGAGTGAGAGGTTATTTTCCTGACACCACACTCCGAGGGCCCTCACCTCCTCTCTGTAGGCCGCCTCGTCGTTGTTGGTAATCAAGCCTACCACTGTAGTGTCGCCAGCAAACTTGATGATTGAGTTGGATGCGTGCTTGGCCACGCAGTCATGGGTAAACAGGGAGTACAGGAGAGGGCTGAGAACGCACCCTTGTGGGGCCCCAGTGTTGAGGATCAGCGGGTGGAGATGTTGTTTCCTACCCTCACCACCTGGGACCGGCCCGTCAGGAAGTCCAGGACCCAGTTGCACAGGGCTGGAGTCGAGACCCAGGGTCTCGAGCTTAATGACGAGCTTGGAGGGAACTATGGTGTTAAATGCTGAGCTGTAGTCGATGAACAGCATTCTTACATAAGTATTCCTCTTGTCCAGATGGGTTAGGGCAGTATGCAGTGTGATTGCGATTGCGTCGTCTGTGGACCTATTGGGACGGTAAGCAAATTGGAGTGGGTCCAGGGTGTCTGGCAGGATGGAGGTGATATGATCCTTGACTAATCTCTCAAAGCACTTCATGATGACGGAAGTGAGTGCTACGGGCGATAGTCATTTAGCTCAGTCACCTTAGCTTTCTTGGGAACAGGAACAATGGTGGCCCTCTTGAAGCATGTGGGAACAGCAGACTGGGATAGGGACTGATTGAATATGTCCGTAAACACACCAGCCAGCTGGTCTGCGCATGCTCTGAGGACACGGCCAGGGATGCCATCTGGGCCGGCAGCCTTGCGAGGGTTAACACATTTAAATGTTTTTCTCACATTGGCTGCGGTGAAGGTGAGCCCGCAGGTTTTGGTAGCGGGCCGTGTCGGTGGCACTGTATTGTCCTCAAAGCGAGCAAAGAAGTTGTTTAGTTTGTCTGGGAGCAGGACGTCATGGTCCGCGACGGGGCTGGTTTTCTTTTTGTAGTCCGTGATTGACTGTAGACCCTGCCACATTCCTCTTGTGTGTAGAGCGAGAGAGAGCTTTGTACGGGTCTCTGTGTGTGGAGTAAAGGTGGTCTGGAGTTCTTTCCCCTCTGGTTGCACATTTAACAGAAATTAGATAAAAGGGATTTAAGTTTCCCTGCATGAAAGTCCTTGGCCACACTGGATGAGTGTTCCCTGTTTGCTTATGGCCGTATACAACTCATTTAGTGCGGTCTTAGTGGCAGCATCGGTTTAAGGTGGTAAATAGATGGCTACGAATAATATAGATGAAAACTCTCTTGGTAGATAGTGTGGTCTACAGCTTATCATAAAATACTCTACCTCAGGCGACCAAAACCTCAAGACTTATATATATTGTGCACCAGCTGTTGTTTACAAATATAGATAGACCGCCACCACGTCTTACCAGAGGCTGCTGTTCTATCCTGCCGATACAGTGTATAACCAGCCAGCTGTATGTTATTCATGTTGTAGTTCAGCCACAACTCGGTGAAACGTAAGATATTACAGTTTTTAACGTCCCCGTTGGTAGGATATACGTGCTTCTAGTTCGTCCACTTTATTATCCAGCGATTGAATAGATTGTACGTTGGCCAATAGTACCGATGGTAAAGGCAGATTAGCCACTCGTCGCCGGATCCTCACAAGGATCTCCTTCCGCGATATCTCTGTCTCTTTCTCCTGTGAATGACGTGGATGAGGGGCTTTTCAGGTGTCTGGAGTAAATCCCTCTCGTCCAACTCATTAAAGAAAAATTATTAGTCCAGTTCAAGGTGAGTAATCGCTGTTCTGATGTCCAGAAGCTCTTTTTGAGATGGTAACAGCAACATTATGTGCAAAATAAGTTACAAACAATGCGAAAAAACTAACAAAATAGCACGTTAAGAGCCCATAAAACGTTAGCCAACCCCTCTGGCACCATCATGCTCTGATATTAAATTCACACTACATCACTTCATTGTACAGCTCTGATATTAAATTCACACTACATCACTTCATAGTACAGCTCGGATGTTAAATTCACACTACACTACTTAATAGTACAACTCTGATATTAAATTCACACTACACTACTTCATAGTTTATTTCACAGTTATTTGAAAGTTAAAAAAAATTTTTGTGATCGTTATTATTCTTATTATTGTTATTATTATTAATAATGAGTGTGTATTATTATCATGTATTTTTGAAGGACCCATGCTGCAGAAGCTGTTAATAATATTATTATTGTTATTACTACATATTTCTTAAGGCCCTAAGCTGCAGAAGCTGGCCCAGAGTCTAGGAGACATTCAGGTGATCTCTGGCGCCGCTTCTCTGAGTATAGAGCGCCTCCCAATGGCTGCTGAGGGCCTCTACACCTGCCAGGCTCTCTATGACACAGAGCAGGGAGCCAAGCTATACTACTACTACATACATCTACGGGTACTGGGTAAGATATAGTACTACTACTACTACTACTACCACTACCACTACTACTGCTGCAACTATAATACTACTATTACTGCTACTGCTGCCACTACCATTACTGCTTCTACTATTATTGCTACTACTGCAGCTATACTACGACTACTTCTACTACTTCTACTAATAGCTGTAGGATCAACAGAAGCATTCAGGGCAGTTAGAGGGACATAAATTAAGTTACTTACATTGTGTCTACCAACTCCCCTGGTATAATGTACATTTGCTGAAGCATTATGACAACACAGCAACACAATGGTGGTAGGGATTAGCTGAGCTGGGCTTGGGTCACTGATAAGTCATTGTCTCAACACAGCCTTATAATACTGTGAAAGGATCCAGGAACCCAAAGGATTTGGGTGGATCCCATCCTCCTTATGAAATGTGTTTTGTTTCCAAAAGGTGTCGAAATTGTCAAGAAAAGTTACATCCATTGAGCTGCAATAACCACGTAGCCAGTTGTGAAGAGAGAGAATCCTGGTAAAGTGTTCAATGCCTTGATTCAGAGAGGGCACAGGGCCAGATAGGATGGGGCTTTATTAGTGTCTAAGGAAGCCACTTCAATCCTACTGTATAATCCTCTGAAAGAAAACAATTGCCGCGTTGGAACTCCGAGTGATCCAGTTTGTCCCGAAACAAAGCGTGGTAGACACAGCTCCTACAGCACTGAAACCGTTCATTTATTTCTCCAGACAAAGAGGGCTCCATTGAAAAACACATCTGGGACTAACTCTGTTAGCTTGATGGCTAGCAGTTTAGCTAGCTAGCTAAGGTTAACGGCTCTGTCAAGTACTACTATTACTTCTACTACAGCTATACTACTACTACCACTAATACTACTACTACTACTACTACTACTGCTACCGCTACTACTACTGCTACTGCTGCTACTACTATTACTTATACTACAGCTATACTACTACTACTACTACTACTACTACTATTAACACTACAACTAATACCACTACTACTGCTGCTACTGCTACTACTATTAATGCTACTATACTACAGCTATACTACTACTACTGCTACTGCTACTACTACTACTACTGCTAGTACTATTACTTCTACTACAGCTATACTACTACTACTACTACTGCTACTACTATTACTTCTACTACAGCTATACTACTACTACTACTACTACTACTACTACTACTACTGCTACCAAAATTAATTTGACTACAGCTATACTAATACTACTATTACTACTACTGCTACTACTATTAATTCTACTACAGCTATACTACTACTACTACTGCTACTACTGCTACTACAATTAATTTGACTACAGCTACACTAATACTACTACTACTACTACTACTATTAATTCTACTACAGCTATACTACTACTACTACTGCTACTACTACTACTACTACTACTACTACTACTACTACTGCTACTACTGCTACTACTATTAATTATACTACTGCTACTACTACTACTACTACCACTACTACTACTATTGCTACTACTATCAATTCTATTACTGCTACTACTACCACTGCTACTACTACTACTGCTATTGCTACTACTACTGCTACTACTGCTACTACTGCTACTGCTACTACTATTGCTTCTACTACAGCTATACTACTACTACTGCTCCCTATCGGCTGTCTCATCATTGTTAATGATCAGGCCTACCACTGTTGGGTTGTCAGCAAACGTAATGATGTTGTTGGAGTTGTGCTTGGCCACGCAGTCATGGGTGCACAGGGAGTACAGGAGGGGACTAAGCAGGCACCCCTGAGTTGCCCCTGTGTTGAGGATCAGTGTGACAGATGTGTTGTTACCTACCCTTACCACTTGGGAGCAGCCGTCAGGAAGTCCAGCATCCAGTTGCAGAGGTAGATATTTAGTCCCAGGATCCTTATCTTAGTGATGAGCAATGTGGCTACTATGCTGCACTATGGTGTTGAACGCTGATTCATCCGTTGGACTGCTAGATGGTGAAGCGTGATTCATCACTCAAGAGAACGCGTTTCCACTGTGCCACAGTCTAATGGTGGCAAGCTTTACACAACACCAGCCAACGTTTGGCATTGCACATGGAGATCTTAGGCTTGTGTGCAGCTGCTCGGCCATGGAAACCCATTTCATGAAGCTCCTGACGAACTGTTATTGTGCTGACTTTGCTTCCAAAAGCAGTCTGGAACTTGGTAGTGAGTGTTGTATTCGAGGACAGACAATTTTTACTTGTTACTCTCGGCGGTCCCGATCTTTGAGCTTGTGTGGCCTACCACTTTGCGGCTGAGCTGTTGTTGCTCCGAGACATTTCAACGTCACAATAACAGCACTTACAGTTGACCGGGGCAGCTCTAGCAGTGCAGAAATTTGACGAACTGACTTTTTGGAAAGGTGGTGTGTTATGACGGTGCCATGTTGAAAGTCACTGAGTTCTTCAGTAAGGCCATTCTACTGCCAATGTTTGTCTTTGAAGATTGCAAGGCTGTGTTTTCGATTTAATACACCTGTCAGCAATGTGTATGTATATACTGTATGTATTGCCAAGGATTAACTATACAAGGCTGAAGTCAACATATGCAAAATGCTGAAATAGACACTTTCGTTCAATCGGAGAACAAACAAATATGCACAAATAAGCTAGCAAATGTCCTTGGCTGCTATGATAGCCGGTTCAAGTTAGCTAGCTAGGAAATGTTAGGCAACGTAAGACTGTAATGTTAGCTAACATGTATGGCCAGCTGATGCTGTAGAACTTCTTTAGGATCTGGGGACACATGTCGAATCTCTTATTAAGTCTCCTGAGGGGGGAAAAAGTGTTTTCGTGCCCTCTTCACAACTGTCTTGGTGTGTTTGGACCACTACTACTGCTACTACTACTACTAATGCTACGATTACTACTACGACTGCTACTATTACTACTACTAACACTATTGATACAACTAGTACTACTATTACCACCCGTACTACTACTGCAACTATTACCACTATTACTACCACTACTACGACTACTATTCCTACTTCTACTACTGCCAATATTAACACCACCACCATTACTACTACTACTGCTATTACTACTACTACTACCACTACTACTGCTACTACTACTACTACTACTACTACTACCACTACTACTACTACTACTGCTAATGATACCACTACTAACACAACTAATACGGCTACTGCTACGATTACTACTGATACGGCTACTATTAATACAACTACTATTGCTACTAGTACTACTACTACTAATAGTACTACTACTACTACTACTACTATTATCACCCGTACTACTTCTGCTACTTTTACTACAATTACTACTAATATGACAACTACTGCTACTAATGCTGCTATTACTAATGCCGCTAATGCTACTAATGCTGCTAATACTTCTAAACCAACTACTACTAATACTACTACTACTACTACTATTTTTAATACGACTACTACTACATTTGCTACTACTACTATTGCTGCTACTATTAATACTACTACAACTACTACTAATACTACTATTACTTAATCTTCAACTATAATTAATTATACTATTACTGCTACTATTACCATCACTACTACTACTCCTACTTGTACTATTACCACTACTACTACTACTACTACTTTTACTACTACTACTAGTACTACTACTACTAATAATAATATTGATAATATTACTACTACTACTACTTCTATTAACACTAATACTAGTACTACTTCTACTACTAATACCACAACTAATGCTACCACTACGGCTAAAATGTCTAAAACGTATGCTATTAGTATTATTATTATTACTACTATTACCACCACCAGTACTACTACTACTACTACTACTATTAGTAATACTACTACTACTACCACTACTGCTACTTTTTTTACCACTGCTAATGCTACTACTACTTTTGCTACAATTACTACAACTACTACTACTATTATTTCTACTGCTACTGCTATTATTACAACTAATATAAGCACTACTTCTACTACTGCTGACCACTGCTACCACTGCTACTATTAATACTACTACTACTACAACTACTACTATTATATTCACCACTATTACTACTATTACAATTATTATTACTTCTAGTGCTACTGCTATTACTACCATATCTGCTACTTTTATTACCACTGCTAATGCTACTACTACTTTTGCTACTATTACTATTACTACTACTACTATTTCTACTGCTACTGCTATTATTACAACTAATATAAGCACTACTTCTACTACTGCTACTATTTCGACCACTGCTACTATTAATACTACTACTACCACAACTACTATTACTACTACTACTACTATTACTTCTATTACTACTACTATTATTACTACTCTACTATTATTTCTACTACTACTACTATTATTACAACTAATATTACTACTACTTTTACTACTGCTACTATTACCACCACTGCTACCACTGCAACTATTACTACTACTTTTACTACTACTACTACTACTATTACTACAATTATTACAATTACTACAACTACTATGACTACTACAACTACTACTAAAAGTACAACTATTACTACTACTGCCAGTACTACTGCTAGTATTAGTGCTAGTATTACTACTACTGCTACTACTACTACTACTACTACTACTGCTGCTACTATAACTATTGCTACTATTACTACTACTACTACAACTACAACCTGCTAATATTACTACTACTACTACTACTACAACTGCTATTAATTCATGACTACTATTATTACTACTGTTTCTACTACTATTACCACCACCACTACCACTACTACTACTACTACTGCTACTGCTACATATTATTACTACCACTACTGATGTTATTACTATTACTCTATTACTACTATTATTAATACTACTACTACTATTGCTGCTACTACTGCTACTATTACTACTAATATTAATACTACTCATTCTACTACTTCTACTACTAATATTACTACTACTACACCTACTGCTGCTACTACTACTTCCACTGTTACTATACTACTACTATGCTATTACTACTAATACTACTACTACACTATTACTACTATTACTGCTTCTCCTACTACTACTTTTACCACTACTCCTACTACTAAACATACTACTGCTACTACTACTAATACTACTAGTACTTATATTATTACTACTACTATTACTACTACTACTACAGCTACTACTGCTACTACTACTGCTGCTACTACTACTACTAGTGCTACTGTACTTCTACTACTACTATAGTACTGTTTAACTACTACCAATACTGCATTAATGTGTGTGTTTTTGTGTGTGTAGTCCCAGTCAGTAAGCCTAATATTCTGCTGAGTGATGCATCCCCTGCGGAGGGATCATCGGTGTGGCTGCGCTGCAGCCTGGAGAACGGTACTGGGCCACTACACTTCCTGTGGGAGCATGAGACTTACAGCGGATTGGTCAGCACCGTCTCCGAGGGCAACAGCAGCATGTTCAACATGACAGAAGTCAACCGTAACCACACAGGCTGGTACCGTTGTGGGGCCCCGGAACCAGGTCAACCAGGAACGGTCTGACCGCATCTGGCTGGACATCATCTGTTAGTATACACACTACACAATGAACACTACACCCTAAACCCTACAACTACCCCTAACGCTGTACCCTAACTTCCAATCCATCTGGCTGGACATCATCTTTTAGTATACACACTACACCCTAAACCCTACACACTACCCCTAATGCTGAACCCTAACTTCTAACCCGTCTGGCTGGACATCATCTATTAGTATACCCACTAAACACTGAACACTGAACACTACACGCTATACCCTACACACTATCCCCGCATGATGTCCCCCACGGGAACGTTCTCTGCTGGACCTGTATAGTTCAATGTTAATTAACAGGACATCACTAAGGACCATGTCAGGACCTTTTTAGGACACTCTCAGTTCTTGCGTTGTACTATTCCTTAGGACGTTGCGTGATGGTCACTAGAAAACGTTCTCTGGTGGACCTTTGTGTAGTTCCCTGTAAGTTCCCAGGACATCACTGAGGACCATGTCAGGACCATGTTAGGACTATTTTAGGACATTCTCAGGGTTTTCATTTTGCTAGTCCTTAGGATGTTGCGTGATGTCCAAACAAACGTTTTGTGCACAGCAGGCTGCTGAGGGTAGAACGGCTCACATTAATGGCTGGAACGGAGCAAATGGAATCTCATGTGTTTGATGTATTTGATACCAGTCTACTTTTTGAATGGCTCCAGCCATTGCCACAAGCCCATTCTCCCCTATTAAGGTGCCACCAACCTGTTGTGTCTCTGGTGGACCTTTGTGTAGTTCCCTGTAAGTTACCAGGACATCACTGAGGACCATGTCAGGACCATGTTAGGACATTCTCAGGACTTTTACTTTTACTAGACCTTAGGACATTGCATGATGGTCCCAAAGGAACATCCTCTTACCATTGTAAGTTACCATGACTGCACTGAGGACCATGTCAGGGCCTTTTTAGGATGTTCTTGGGACATTGTGTCATGGTACCCTGGAGGTCTTCTTCAACTGTTAGTCCTAGGTGTCCCAAACCATTTGAAGTAAAGTAATTAAGTGGCATGGTGGTTTTAGGGTAAGTGGTACGCTGTTCAGCTAAAATAGTGGAAACGTCTTTAGTCAATGACACTTAATACTGAATTTACAACCTCTGGATTTGGGGTATGCTGATCTTTCTGCTGCACCTTATAGTCTGTGATACATCTTCTAATACATCTCCGCACTTAGAAAAAGATCTATAAAGATCCATCTACACTGCTATTTTAGTTTTCACCCCACAGACAGGGGATGTCCTGAGGACATTCAGCAACATTCCCATTAGGTCTCTTAAAGGTTTTCAGCGAGATGTCATCCATGAAACATTCAATGACCACAAGGGGATGTTCATGATGATCAAGGGGACGTCGCATTTTTATTTAACCAGGTAGGCTAGTTGAGAACAAGTTCTCATTTACAACTGCGACCTGGCCAAGATTATGCATAGCAGTTAGACACATACAACAACACAGAGTTACACATGGAATAAAGATAACATACAGTCAATAATACAGCAGAAAAATAAAACAAAAAGTCTATATACAGTTAGTGCCAATGAGGTAAGATAAGGGAGGAAAGGCAATAAATAGGCCATGGTGGTGAAGTAATTACAATATAGCAATAAAACACTGGAATGGTAGATGTGCAGAAGATTAATGTGCAAATAGAGATACTGGGGTGCAAACGAGCAAGATAAACAAATAAATACAGTATTGGGATGAGGTAGTTGGATGGGTAATTTACAGATGGGCTATGTACAGATTCAGTGATCTGTGAGCTGCTCTGACAGCTGGTGCTTAAAGCTAGTGAGGGAGCTAGGAGTCTCCAGCTTCAGTGATTTTTGCAGTTCGTTCCAGTCATTGGCAGCTCACAGAGAACTGGAAGAAAAGGCGGCCAAATGAGGAATTGGCTTTGGGGGTGACCAGAGAGATAAACCTGCTGGAGCGCGTGCTACGAGTGGGTGCTGCTATGGTGATCAGGGGGCTGAGATAAGGCGGGGCTTTAACTAGCAGAGACTTGTAGATGACCTGGAGCCAGTGGGTTTGGCAACGAGTATGAAGCGAGGGCCAACCAACGAGAGCGTACAGGTCGCAGTGGTGGATGTATATGGGGCTTTGGTGACAAATAGACTGGGATAGACCACATCCTTTTGTTGAGTAGGGTGTTAGAGGCTATTTTATAAATGACATCGCCGAAGTTGAGGATCGGTAGGATGGTCAGTTTTACGAGGGTATGTTTGGCAGAATGAGTGAAAGATGCTTTGTTGCGAAAAGGAAGCCAATTCTAGATTTAATTTTGGATTGGAGATGCATAATGTGAGTCTGGAAGGATAGTTTACAGTCTAACCAGACACCTAGGTATTTGTAGTTGTTTACATATATTTGTAGTTGTTTACATATTCTAGGTCAGAACCGTCCGGGAGTAGTGATGCTGTACGGACGAGCAGGTGCGGGCAGTGATCGGTTGAAGAGCATGCATTTAGTTTTACTTGCGTTTAAGAGCAGTTGGATGCCATGGAAGGAGAGTTGTATGGCATTAATGCTCATCTGGAGGTAAACACAGTGTCCAAAGAAGGGCCAGAAGTACACAGAATGGTTTTGTCTGCGTAGAGGTGGATCAGAGAATAACCTGCAGCAAGAGCAACATCATTGATGTATACAGAGAAGAGAGTCGGCCCGAGAATTGAACCCTGTGGCACCCCCATAGAGACTGCCAGAGGTCTGGACAACAGGCCCTCCGATTTAACACACTGAACTCTATCAGAGAAGTAGCTGGTGAACCAGGCGAGGCAGTCATTTGAGAAACCAAGGCTGTTGAGTCTGCCAATAAGAATGTGGTGATTGACAGAGTCGAAAGCCTTGGCTAGGTCGATGAATACGGCTGCACAGTAATGTCTCTTATCGATGGTGGTTATGATATCGTTTAGGACCTTGAGCGTGGCTGAGGTGCACCCATGACCAGCTCTGAAAACAGATTGTATAGCAGAGAAGGTACGGTGGGATTCAAAATGGTCGGTGATCTGTATATTAATTTGGCTTTCGAAGACCTTAGAGAGGCAGGGTCGGATAGATATAGCTCTGTAGCAATTTGGGTCTAGAGTGTCTCCCCCTTTGAAGAGGGGGATGACCGCGGCAGCTTTCCAATCTTTGGGGATCTCAGACGATACGAAAGAGTGGTTAAACAAGCTCGTAATAGGGGTTGCAACAATTTCGGCCGATAGTTTTAGGAAGTGAGGGTCCAGATTGTCTATCCCTGCTGATTTGTAGGGGTGCAGATTTTGCAGCTCTTTCAGAACATCAGCTATCTGGATTTGGGTGAAGGAGAAATGGGGGAGGCTTGGGCATTTTGCAGTGAGGGGTGCAGGGCTATTGACCGGGGTAGGGGTAGCCAGGTGGAAAGCATGGCCAGCCATAGAAAAATGCTTATTGAAATTATAAATTATCATGGATTTATCGGTGGTGACAGTATTTCCAAGCCTCAGTGCAGTGGGCAGTTGGGAGGAGGTGCTCTTATTCTCCATTGACTTTACAGTGCCCCAGAACTTTTTGTGCTACAGGATGCACATTTCTGCTTGAAAAAGCTAGCCTTTGCTTTCCTAACTGCCTGTGTATATTGGTTCCTAACTTCTCTGAAAAGTTGCATGTTGCGTGGGCTATTCGATGCTAATGCAGAACGCCACAGGATGTTTTTGTGCTGGTCAAGGTCAGTCAGGTCTGGAGAGAACCAAAGGCTATATCTGTTCCTGGGTCTACATTTTCTGAATGGGGCATGCTTATTTAAGATTTTGAGGAAAGCACTTTTAAAGAATAACCAGGCATGCTCTACTGACGGAATGAGTTCAATATCCTTCCAGGATACCCGGACCAGGTCGATTAGAAAGGCATGCTCACTGAAGTGTTTTAGGGAGCTTTTGACAGTGATGAGGGGTGGTCGTTTGACCGTGGACCCATTACAGATGCAGACAATGAGGCAGTGATTGCTGAGATCCTGGTTGAAGACAGCAGAGGTATATTTGGAGGGCAGGTTGGTTAGGATGATATCTGCGAGGGTGCCCGTGTTAACGGATTTGGGGTTGTATCTGGTAGATTCAATGATCATTTGTATGAGATTGAGAGCATCAAGCTTAGATTGTAGGATGGCCAGGTGTTAAGCATGTCCCAGTTTAGGTCACCTAACAGCACAAGCTCTGACGATAGATGGGGGGCAATCAGTTCGCATATGGTGTCCAGGGCACAGCTGGGGGCAGAGGGTGGTCTATAACAAGGTAAGCATGGTAAGAGTGTTGTTTTTAGAGAGGTGGATTTTTAAAAATAGAAGCTCAAATTGTTTGGGCACAGACCTGGATAATAGAACAGAGGCTATCTCTGCAGTAGATTGCAACTCCGCCCCCCTTTGGCAGTTCTATCTTGTCGGAAAATGTTATAGTTAGGGATGGAAATTTCAGGGTTTTGGACTCATAACCATCCTACCTCAAGGTCGGTAGAACTGTCAGAAGTTCCCCACATATTTGTTACAAACAATACATATCTGCACTGGAAAATACATTGCCATCAGCAATGTTATATCTGTGTGACCAGTTAATCCAAATATTCCCTCAACATTGATTTGTTTTCCCTCTTCAAAGATTTTAGAATTTTCTGTAAATGTTTTATGTTGCTGGAGCATGTTGCTCTGTTTTTATGTTACTCTTGGATCACTATGAAAAATAACATACAACATTTTCTTAACACTTAACAGAGCTGAGAACAACAGGTAAGACAGGTAATCAAATCAAAATGTATTTCTCACACGCACTGAATACCACAGGTGTAGACCTTACCGGGAAATGCTTACTTACAAGCCCTAAACCAACAATTCAACCAACAATTCAGCAGTTCAAGAAAAAGAGTTAAAATACTTACTAAATAAAACAGAAAATCAAATCAATCACAAGGTAACAAGAGATTTACATAACAATAACGAGGCTATTTACCGGTGGTACCGGTTAACCGAGGTAATTTGTAAAGTGACTATGCATAGATAATAAAGAGCGAGTAGCAGCAGTGTAAATAGTCCGGGTGGTCATTTGATTAGTTTCGTTGTTCAGCCGTCTTACGGCTTGTGGGTAGAAGCTGTTAAGGAGCCTTTTGGGCCAAGACATGGCACTCCGGTATAGCTTGCCGTGCGGTAGCAGAGAGAACAGTCTAAGATCTGGGTGACTGGAGTCTTCCTCTGACACCGCCTATTATATATATCCTTTTTTTTATTTCACCTTTATTTAACCAGGTGGGAAAGTTGAGAACAAGTTCTTATTTACAACTGTGACTTGGCCAAGATAAAGCAAAGCAGTTCGACACATACAACAACACAGAGTTACACATGGAATAAACAAACATACAGTCAATAACAGAATAGAAAAGTCTATATACAGTGAGTGCAAATGAGGTAAGATAAAGTCAAAGTCAAAGTCAAAGTCACCATTATTAGTCAGTTGTACAACCGAATGCCTTCAACCGAAATGTTTCTTCCGCATTTAACCCAACCCCTCTGAATCAGAGAGGTGCGGGGGGCTGCCTTAATCGACATCCACGTCTTCGCGCCGGGGAACAGTGGGTTAACTGCCTTGTTCAGGGGCAGAACGACAGATTTTTTCCTTGTCAGCTCGGGGATTCGAACTTGCAACCCTCCGGTTACAAGTCCAACGCTCTAACCACTAGGCTACCTGCCTAGTGGTTAGAGCGGAGGTAAGGCAATAAGGGAGGTAAGGCAATAAATAGGCCATAGTGGCGAAGTAATTACAATATAGCAATTAAACACTGGAGAGATAGATGTGCAGAAGATGAATGTGCAAGTAGAGATACTGGGGTGCAAAGGAGCGAAAAAATAAATAACAATATGGGGATGAGGTAGTTGGATGGGATATTTACAGATGGGCTATGTGCAGGTGCAATGATCTGTGAGCTGCTCTGACAGCTGATATAGGTCCTGGATGTCAGGAAGCAGGCCATACGCACTACTCTCTGTAGTGTAATGTAAAATTGTAATCAGTAACGTAACTTTTGGATTACCCAAACTCAGTACTGTAATCTGATTACATTCAGTTACTTTTAGATTACTTTCTCCTTAAGAGGCATTAGAAGAAGACAAAAATGTATGTTACCAATTGAACAACGTCTATTGCAGGATAAATCAATGTTAAAGTTTACATAGCTGGCCATATATGGATTTTACTTTATGGGTTGGTTATGTAGGCTTCTTCTAACCCATTGCTTTCTACTACAGATAATAACACGATTAAATTATATCAAAAGGTTATATCAACCAAAGTCTGTCAGAATTCCAGTCATTCCAATAAATGTTATACCCCTTGATCTTCAGGAATAGGACTTGGAAATATGGAAGTATAGATTATCCAAATTGTTTTACCTGATCATGACCCCAAAACTAAGGACTTATTTGCCAGCCCTACTCTGTTGTTAATGATTAAGTTGTCATGGAGGACTGATTGGGCTCATTGATTCAAGTTGAAAAATAAATGCTGCGCTCATGGAATGGCATGCTTTGAGCACAACTGAAAAGGGCTATTTACATGTGAAAAATGAATGCCATATGCTGCATTTGCTATAGGCCTATTGTTTACCTTTTTGTTGGTGACACTTTCACATCTTCATAATATGCAGCTGTTTAAAGGGAAAATCCACAGATGAAACAAAAGCAAAACGGTCGCCCCTGCCTCTGTATTGGTAAAAAGCTGAGGCATGGGCTTGGAGAAATGTAACCACTCTCAGATTAATAGACTGAGCTATGGATGCAAGGCCTGACCATCCATGATATAACAATTATTGTTTGAACCATGTTATGAGGCTATAAAGTGTTTGTTTACATTTACAATGTTTAAACAAGCTTACATTTTGGGTTTTCATCGTGTGTCAGCTGAAGTAAACTCATGAGGCATTTATAAGTTATATTCTTCAACAATCAATGGATATACAGCAAATACAGAAACAGTCAAAAGTTTGGACACACCTACTTATTCAAGGGTTTTTATTTATTTGTACTATTTTCTACACTGTAGAATAATAGTGAAGATATCAAACTATAAAATAACACATATGGAATCATGTAGTAACCAAAGAATATTTGTAATATTTTAGATTCTTCAAAGTAGCCACCATTTGCCTTAATGACAAATTGCACACTCTTAGCATTCTCTCAACCAGCGTCACCTGGAATGATTTTTCAACAGTCTTGATGGAGATCCCACATACAGTTGAAGTCGGAAGTTTACATACACTTAGATTGGAGTCATTAAAACTCGTTTTTCAACCACTCCACACATTTCTTGTTAACAAACTATAGTTTTGGCAAGTTGGTTAGGACATTTACTTTGTGCATGACACAAGTAATTTTTCCAACAATTGTTTACAGACAGATTATTTCACTTATAATTCACCCTATCACAATTCCAGTTGGTCAGAAGTTTACATACACTAAGTTAATTGTGCCTTTAAACAGCTTGGAAAATTCCAGAAAATTATGTAATGGCTTTAGAAGCTTCTGATAGGCTAATTCACATTATTTGAGTAAATTGGAGGTGTACCTGTGGATGTAGTTCAAGGCCTACCTTCAAACTCAGTGCCTCTTTGCTTGACATTGTCACGACAGCTAGGAGTGGTGGGTGTGGAGTCAGGCGCAGAGAGCAGAGTAAACGGGAAACCGACTTTAATGCAGTGTGCAATAGTCCAACGCCAAAACACACAGGCGAAAAATAGTTACACAATAGCAGCCCAAACATAGGACATGAACTCAATCACTGTACACAACACCAACAAACAGAAAACAAGCCGGCACAAAAGGAGGAGGGCTTAACCGGCTTAAATAGCCCTAACAAACACAAAACAAGGAACAGGTGCAAACAATAAGAAAATCAACAGAAAGGAAATGGAGGATCGGTGGCAGCTAGTAGGCCGGTGACGACGACCGCCGAACGCCCCCCGAACAGGCAGAGGAGCCACCGTCAGTGGATGTCGTGACAGACATCTTGGGAAAATCAAAAGAAATCAGCAAAGACCCCAGAAAGAAAATTGTAGACCTCCACAAGTCTGGTTCATCCTTGGGAGCAATTTCCAAACGCCTGAAGGTACCACGTTCATCTGTACAAACAATACGCAAGTATAAAGACCATGGGACCACGCAGCCGTCATACCGCTCAGGAAGGAGACGCATTCTGTCTCCTAGAGATGAACGTACTTTGGTGCGAAAAGTGCAAATCAATTGCAGAACAACAGCAAAGGACCTTGTGAAGATGCTGGAGGAAACAGGTACAAAAGTATCTATATCCACAGTAAAACGAGTCCTATATCAACATAACCTGAAAGCCCGCTCAGCAAGGAAGAAGCCACTGATCCAAAACCGCCATGAAAAAGCCAGACTACGGATTGCAACTGCACATGGGGACAAAGATCATACTTTTTGACAAATGTCCTCTGGTCTGATATAACAAAAATATAACTGTTTGGCAATAATGACCATTGTAATGTTTGGAGGAAAAAGGGGGAGGCTTGCAAGGCGAAGAACACCATCCCAACCGTGAAGCACGGGGGGGCAGCATCATGTTATGGGGGTGCTTTGCTGCAGGAGGGACTGGTACACTTCGCAAAATAGATGGCATCATGAGAAAGGAAAATGTTGTGGATATATTGAAGCAACATCTCAAGACATCAGTCAGGAAGTTAAAGCTTGGTCGCAAATGGGTCTTCCAAATGGACAATGACCCCAAGCATACATCCAAAGTTGTGGCAAAACGGCTTAAGGACAGCAAAGTCAAGGTATTGGAGTGGGTATCACAAAGCCCTGACCTCAATCCCATAGAAAATGTGTGGGCAGAACTGACCCAACTTATTGTGGGAAGCTTATATAAGGCTACCCAAAACGTTTCACCCAAGTTAAACAATTTAAAGGCAATGCTACCAAAATACTAATTGAGTGTATGTAAACTTCTGACCCACTGGGAATGTGATGAAATAAATAAAAGCTGAAACAAATCATTCTCTCTACTATTATTCGGACATTTCACATTCTTAAAATAACGTGGGGATCCTAACTGACCTAAGACAGGGAATTTCTATGAGGATTAAATGTCAGGAATTGTGAAACACTGAATTTAAATGTATTTGGCTAAGGTGTATGTAAACTTCCGACTTCAACTGTATGCTGAGCACTTGTTGGTTCCTTCACTCTGTGGTCCAACTCATCCCAAACCATCTCAATTGGGTTGAGGTCGGGTGATTGTGGAGGCCAGCTCATCTGATGCAACACTCCATCACTCTCCTTCTTGGTCAAATAGCCCTTACACAGTATGGAGGTGTGTTGGGTCATTGTCCTGTTGAAAAAACAATAATAGTTCCACTAAGCGCAAACCAGATGGGATGGCGTATTGCTGCAGAATGCTGTGGTATCCATGCTGGTTAAGTGTACCTTGAATTCTTAATAAATCACTGACAGTGTCACCAGCAAAGCACCGTCACACCTCCATGCTTCACGGTGGGAACCGTGAAGCATGGACATACATGAAATTAGTTGCAAAATGAATAGGAAATATAGTGAAGATGTTGACAAGGTCATAAATAATGATTTTTAATTGAAATAATAATTGTGTCCTTCAAACCTTGCTTTTGTCAAAGAATCCTCAATTTGCAGCAATTACTGCCTTGTAGACCTTTGGCATTCTAGTTGTCAATTTCTTGAGGTAATCTGAAGAGATTTCACCCAATGCTTCCTGAAGCACCTCCCACAATTTGGATTGATGGGTACTTTTATGTACCATACAGTCAAGCTGCTCCCACAACAGCTCAATGGGGTTGAGATCCGGTGACTCTGCTGGCCACTCCATTATAGACAGAATACCAGCTGACTGCTTCTTCCCTAAATAGTTATTGCATAGTTTGGAGCTGTGCTTTGGGTCATTGTCCTGTTGTAGGAGGACATTGGCTACAATTAAGCGCCGTCCACAGGGTATGGCATGGCGTTGCACAATGGAGTGATAGCCTTCCTTCTTCAAGATCCCTTTTACCCTGTACAAATCTCCCACTTTACCACCACCAAAGCTCCCCAGACCATCACATTGCCTCCACCATGCTTGACAGATTGCGTCAAGCACTCTTCCAGCATCTTTTCATTTTTTCTTCATCTCACAAATGTTTTCCTTTGTGATCCGAACAGCTCAAACAGCTCAAAGATTTGTCTGTCAATAACACTTTTTTACAATCTTCCTCTGTCTAGTGTCTGTGTTCTTTTGCTCATGTTTTCTTTTTATTGGCCAGTCTGAGATATGGCTTTTTCTTTGCAACTCTGCCTAGAAGGCCAGCATCCCCGAGCCGCCTCTTCACTGTTGATGTTGAGACTGGTGTTTTGTGGGTACTATTTAATGAATGATAAAAAATTATAATAAAGAGAAAAAATATATATAATTAAACAATAATAATTGTTTGTGTGTATGTCCCCAACCATGCTGACAGACAAAGAGCAATGATTGGGTCAGTGGTTCACTAATCAGAGTCATAACGGACTCAGCAACAGAAACAAATGAAATTAGGGTGGGCGTGCCCAGGAATGTTGGTAGAACCCGGGACCTAGACAAAACCTTCAGGGGAACATGACACAATGTCCTTAAAACGTCCCGGGACCAACTGGGAACGAGACAAAACCTCCCGGGGATCTTGACACAACTTCCCGAGAACATCCTAAAAACGTCCCCTGGGACGTAACCCGGCCCAACCGGGAACTACAAAAAACTTCCAGGGGACTATGACAAAACATATTTTTGTTTGCTTACTACCCGGTACTCTAATGTAGTGTGTTTGTGTGTGTGTATAACATAGTGTGTTTGTGTGTAACATAGTGTGTGTGTAACGTAGTGTAACATAGTGTGTGTGTAACGTAGTTTAACATAGTGTGTGTGTAACATAGTGTGTGTGTAACATAGTGTGTGTGTAACGTAGTGTAACATAGTGTGTGTGTAACATAGTGTGTGTGTAACGTAGCGTAACATAGTGTGTGTGTAACGTAGTTTAACATAATGTTTCAAGTTTAGAGTATTATGTTTTTGTGATTTTTTTTTAACCCCTTTTTCTCCCCAATTCGATCTTGTCTCATCGCTGCAACTCCCCAACGGGCTCAGGAGGCGAAGGTCGAGTCATGCGTCCTCCGATACATGACCCACCAAACCGCGCTTCTTAACACCCGCCCACTTAACCCGGAAGCCAGCCGCACCAATGTGTCGGAGGAAACACCGTTCAACTGACGACCGAGGTCAGCCTGCAAGCGGCCGGCCCACCACAAGGAGTCACTATTGTTACATGCACAAGTACAGTGGAATGCCTTTCTTGCTCTTTCCCAACAATGCACTTATCAATATCAGTAGTACTATGAAAAAGTAAATGAAAAAGTAAAGTAGAACAAAAAAACAGACTAGAACTAGAAATAAGAAGAGTACAAGAAAGTAGGTAAACTATATTGAAGCTCTCGTCATGCTCCACTGCAGCCTCGTCGATGTGGTTGAGGGTGTGCTCTCCCCTCGTTTCCTGTAGTCCACGATCAGCTCATTGGTCTTATTGACGTTGAGGGAGAGGATGATGTACTGGCACCACACATCCAGGTTACTAACCTCCTCCCTGTAGACTGTCTCATCGTCACAAGTGATCAGGCCTACCACCATCGTGTTGTCAGCAAATGTGATGATGGTGTTGGAGTCGTGCTTGGCCATGCAGTCGTGGCTGAACAAGTAGTACAGGAGAGGTCTAAGCACAAACGCCAGTGGGGTCCCGTGTTGAAGGTCAGTGTGGCGGAGGTGCCTACCCTCACCACCTGGGGAGGCTCGTCAGGAAGTCCAGGATCCAGTTGCAGAGGGAGGTGTTTAGTCCCAGGGTCCCGAGCTTGGTGATGAGCTTGGAGGGGACTATGGTGTTGAATGCTGAGCTGTAGTCAATTAAAAGCATTCTCACATAGGTATTCCTCTTATCTAGCTGGTTGAGGGAAGTGTGGAGTGCAATTAAGATTGCATCATCAATGGATCTGTTAGGGCAGCATGCAAATTGGAGTGGGTCTAGGGTGTCTGGGATGATGGAGTTGTTGTGTGCCATAACCAGGCTTTCGAAGCACTTGGGAACATGGACAATGATGGTCAGCATGAAACATTTTCAGATTACAGACTGTGACAAACAGTTTGAAAATTTCCGTGAATATGCCTGCCAGCTGTTCTGCGCATGCTCTGAGAACACACCCTGGAATACTATCTGGACCCGCGGCCTTATGAGTGTTGGCCTGATTAAAAACCTTATTCACGTCAGCTTTGGAGAGTGAGATCACTCATTTCCCTGGGTCAGCAGGGGGCCGCATGTACGGCTCTGTATTGTTTTGGTCGAAGCGTGCATCAAATGCATTGAATTATTTTGGTAGAGAGGCATCATTGGGCAGATTACAGGAGGGTCTTCCTTTGTAATCCGTAATGGACTGTAGCCCCTGCCACATGCTAACATGATTCCACCTTGTTCCTATACCGTCCTTTTGCTTGTTTGATGGCTCTGTGGAGGTCGAAGCAGGACTTCTTGTATTTGTTCCTGTCGTCAGCCATAACTTTGGGGTTGGCTGCAATAGTCCTGTGTGCGGTGCCCTGTCATTTAGTTTAGCACAGACACCTTGGTGTTAATCCAGGTCTTTATATTGGGGAAGCAGCGAACCTTCACTGTCAGCGATGCATTTCCTAATGAAGCCAGTGACAGAGGTGGTTAGCTTGTCGATACCATCAGCGAAGTCATGGAACATATTCCTGTCAGTGCAATCAAAGAAGTCCTGTAGCATAGCATCCGATTCGCAGAACCGTTTCTCACGGGAGCACGTCACAGGTACCTTCTGTTTGAGCTTCTGCTTGTAGAATGAGTCAAAGTTGAAGCCGAAAATGAGGTTAGTAACTGCCGATTTGATGTTAAAAAGTTATTTTGATCATAACAAAATATATTTGGTTAAAAAAAAGTAAAGATAAATGCCAAAAGAAGTTGGGTTGGGGCTCGAAAGACAGCAACCATATAGTACGGCGCTTGTGTGTGTGTAACGTAGTGTGTGTGTGTAAAGTGTGTAACGTAATGCGTATGTAATGTAGTGTGTGTGTGTGTGTGTGTGTTTAACATAGTGTGTGTGTCCTCTCCCCAGTTGGTCCTGATTTTCCCCAGATAGACGTGACCCCCTACAGTGTAACAGACAGAGGATACTCTGTTCAGGAGAGACAGACGGTCTCTCTGCTCTGCCAGGCCCAGTCCAACCCTCCCAGTCAATATGTCTGGTTCTACAACAACAGGTATGCCTTAACATACACATACACACACACACACACACACACACACACAATCATTAATCATTATATTGATTATATTGTTTGTTTTTTGTCTTCAGCATGTACATTTTGGGCTAGATTAAACTCACAATAACTGAGCACTGCCTAGCAGTTTCATTGTTTCTATTGCTTCTAACCCCAGCCAGGTGTTTTATATATTGGTTCTAATCCCAGTAAGGTCTTCTATATCAGTTCTAATACGAGTCAGGTGTTTTATATATTGTTTCTAATCCCAGACGGGTGTTTTATATATTGTTTCTAATCCCAGACGGGTGTTTTATAAATTGGTTCTAATCACAGTTGGCAGGGTAGCCTAGTGGTTAGAGTGTTGGACTAGTAACCGAAAGGTTGTAAATTCAATTCCCCGAGCTGACAAGGTATAAATCTGTCGTTTTACTCCTGAACTGACAGTTAACCCACTGTTCCTAGGCCGTCATTGAAAATAAGAATTTGTTCTTAACTGACTTGCCTGGTAAAATAAATAAACAATCAGGTGTTTTATATATTGGTTCTAATCCCAGCCAGGTGTTTTATATATTGGTTTTAATTCAGCCAGGTGTACACGGGACCCAAATTCACCATCACTAGGATTCTGCGGATGCACACTGGTACCTACACCTGTCAGTCTCAGAACACGTACCTCAACACCCGCTCCCTCAAGACCATCAGCCTCACCGTCTACTGTGAGTAACCTCTGAGTTCTAACCCCTTACCTCTAACCGCTGACCTTCTCTCTCTACTTTCTACTGCTTCTCTCCATGTGGCTTCACCACACACACACATACACAAATACACACACCGACACACACAGAATAGTTGGCGATGCAGCAGACCTTCCTAAAATGGCGCCAACAGAGAGGGCTGCCTTGTTTCTAGTCTTTAGGAAACTTTGCAGTATTTATGTTTTATTTTTATTATTTATTACATTGTTAGCCCAGAAAATCTTAGGTGTTATTACATACAGCCGGGACGAACTATTGGATATCAGAGTGACGTCAATATCAGAGGAGAGGCAGGTAGCCTAGTGGTTAGAGCATTGGACTAGTAACCGAAAGGTTGCAAGATTGAATCCCTGAGCTGACAAGGTAAAAATGTGTTGTTCTGCCCCTGAACAAGGCAGTTAACCCACTGTTCCTAGGCTGTCATTGAAAATAAAAATTTGGTCTTAATTCACTTGCCTAGATTTTTACCAATACTACGACCATGAATAAGACTATCCCTAAGCGGATCCTTTATCCGAAACACCCAGGGCATTTGAACTGATTCCAGAGGCTGACCCAAAACAGTACCGCCGGAGAAGAGGTAGACTGAGCGGACTTCGGAGGCGTTCACACAGTATATTACTCGCTAATATCCAGTCTCTAGACAACAAAATAGACAAAATTAGGGCAAGGGTTGCTTTCCAGAGATACACCAGGGATTGTAACATACTCTGTTTTACGGAAACATGGCTCTCCCGGGATATGCTGTCAGAGTCGGTACAGCCACCTGGATTCTTTGTGCTGTGACATGAATAAACATCTCTCCGGGAAGAAGGGCAGGGTGTGGCTTTCGAAAGTATTCACCCCCATTGGCATTTTTCCTATTTTGTTGCCTTACAACCTGGAATTAAAATCGATTTTTGGGGGGTTTGTATCACTTGATTTACACAACATGCCTACCACTTTGAAGATGCAAAATCATTTTCTTTGTGAAACAAGAAATACGACAAATAAACAGTAAACTTGAACGTGCATAACTATTCACCCCCCCAATGTCAATACTTTGTAGATCCACCTTTTGCAGCAATTACAGCTGCAAGTCTCTTGGGGAATGTCTCTATAAGCCACTAGGATGTTTGCCCATTCTTCAAGGTAAAACTGCTCCAGCTCCTTCAAGTTGGATGGGTTCCTGCTGATGTACAGCAATTTTAAGTCATACCACAGATTCTCAATTGGATTGAGGTCTGGCCTTTGACTAGGCCATTCCAAGACATTTAAATGTTTCCCCTTAAACCACTCAGGTGTTGCATTAGCAGTATGCTTAGGGCCATTGTCCTGCTGGAAGGTGAACCTCCATCCCAGTCTCAAATCTCTGAAAGACTGAAACAGGTTTCCATCAAGAATGTCCCTGCATTTAGCGCCATCCATCATTCCTTCAATTCTGACAAGTTTCCCAGTCCCTGCCGATGAAAAACATCCCCACAGCATGATGCTGCCACCACCATGCTTCACTGTGGGGATGATGTTCTCTGGGTTCTCGGGGTGACGAGAGATGTTGGGTTTGACATAGCGACATAATGTTTTCCTTGATGGCCAAAAAGCTCAATTTTAGTCTCATCTGACCAGAGTACCTTCTTCCATATGTTTGGGGAGTCTCCCACATGCCTTTTGGTGAACACCAAATGTGTTAGCTTTTTTTTTTCTTTAAGCAATGGCTTTTTTTTCTGGCCACTCTTCCGTAAAGCCCAGCTCTGTGGAATGTACGGCTTAAAGTGGTCCTATGGACAGATACTCCAGTCTCTGTTGTGGAGCTTTGCAGCTCCTTCAGGGTTATCTTTGGTCTCTTTGTTGCCTCTCTGATTAACTTCTTACGGAGTGGTGGGGGCGCTAGATTTCAAAAAGGCTTTACGGCAAAAGCACCACATTTGATTGTTTGAGGGTAGCACCTAACATATTTTTCCCATTACCATAAATTCCTAAGCTATCACGGTTCACAGAAAACACATTTCACAGCGAAAACAAATCAATTACCTTTTTAAGAACTTCTGCTGAGGGCTTCCCAAGTGTCCAACGAAGACAATCCATGGTTCTTTTGTTAGAAAAAGTAATGTATTATATCCATAAATCTCAGTTTGGTTGGCGTGTTATGATAAGAAAATACAGCCTCCAATCGTCCATTGAAACGTGAAGAGAACTCGTTCAACTTATACCTATAAACTTGTCCAAGAACAATCAAACATAATTTTAAATGTATCCTTAGGAACACTTTTATTTATAAATAGTATAATATTTCAACCGGAATATAAACTGGGCGATAAGAAAGGAAAAAACCACAGAGCGCGCCAGCCGTGAAAGCGCATTTACTATTGACATCTCAGTGGACACTTCCTTATTCGTCTTCTTCTCTGCTCTAAAAGCATCTAAAAAGAATCAGAACACTTTCTCGAGACTATTGACATCCAGAGGAAGCAATAGGTACTGCATTCATATGCCCTTATATGGGCATTTTCATAAGGGAGGGGTTCCAAATGAGGCAATCTGTCAAAACCACTTTTTCCAGGACAGAAATTCCTTGGGTCTTTGCCTGCCATATCCGTTCTGTTATACTCACAGACAAAATGTTAACACTTTTAGAGTGTTCCCTATCCAATGGTACTAAATATGTGCATATCCTATTTTCTGGGCTTGAATGGGAGGCATTTTACTTTGGGCATGCCAGGCTCTCCAAAATGGTCACCTCGTGCGCTGATCCCTAAGAAGTTAAACAGCCATCACTAACAAGGAGAGGCTGCTGCCTACCTACAGACTTGAAATCATTGGCCACTTTAATAAATGGATCACTAGCCACTTTAATAATGTTTACATATCTTGCATCTCATAATTATATACTGTATTTTATACCATCTATTGCATCTTGCCTATGTCACTCTGTCATTGCTCATCCATATATTTATATCTATATATTCTTATTCCATTCTTTACTTAGATTTGTGTGTATTAGGTAGTTGTTGTGGAATTGTTAGATTACGTGTTAGATATTGCTGCACTGTCGGAACTAGAAGCACAAGCATTTCGCTACACTACAATTAACATCTGCTAACCATGTGTATGTGACCAATAACATTTGATTTGACTTGACCTGTTGGAGCATCGGGGGAGAAGACAGAACTCTCAGGAGGTTCTAAGGTACCTAACACTTTGATGTCACTGTGATGTTACTGCCATGGCAACCCCTGGTTGACTGAAAGGCTGGTGCTTGTCATCCTGATGTCTTGTGACGACACACACACTCACACACAAGCACATAGACAATAACAACACAGTCAACACAGTGTTGCGCTGTATGTTGTCCCCCTGTCCCGTAGACCCTCCAGATGGTTCCCCCTCCTGCTCTGTCCTGCCAGCAATGAACTACTCCTCCCTCAACCTGACCTGTTCATGGCCGGGAGGCCTGCCCCCCCCTTCACTACGCTGGACCACAAACCTTCTGGCCCTGGCACAGGTACATACACACACACACACACACACACAAATACACAGGTACACACACACACACACACACACACACACACAGGTACACACACACAGATACACACACACAGATACACAGGTACACACGCACACACACACAGAAAGGCTCCTAACAAATTAAATGATTGTTGTTCTGGTTGTTATTGTACCAGGGAGGGGCGTGGCTTGGGGGTGAAGGGGCGTGGCCAGCTAACAATGTCTCCGTACTGCAGTCTGGATCCCAGGCCTCCAACAACTCTCTGTTCACCTGCCTGGGGATGCACCCTGCTCTCAACACCTCCACACAATGCACTGCACGGGCCTGTAAGTCTCTCTCACACACACAGCACCAAATATCCCTGTACAGTGGTTCTTCCTTTAAAAGTTTGGAGCTTTAGTGGTAGATGGTGGCCTTCTGTCATTGCTATCACAAGGGGGAGTTAGAACGCTGATCTATCGGTAGTCTAAACTGTGGCAATTAATGGAGGTGTTTTCAGTCTGAGAGTCTCTTCTCTGGCACTAGAGTCCTGCATCAGGCAACAACAACAAAAACTGTCGGTGGTCCTGGAGTTCAGAGATAACTTGAGTAAATACATTGGGGGAACACTTGACATGTGGACTGACGATTTCCCAAAAATAGACACGTTGTGGTTTTGGTTTTTCTCCCTCTAAAAACAGAAATAAATCATTCTAAATAACAAACTGGCTTTATTTACCACAGTGTGAAAGAATGATAGCCCTTCTACATGAAGTGAGTTTCTGAAAGACAGAGTCCTTCTTTGTTGATGTGAAGAAGAAACGGAATGAAAGAGTCCAGTGAGGATTTGTCAGCATAAAGCTGAGTAACTCACTCATTCATGGCTTTGGATCAAAATAAGTAAGTACCAACATTCTTTCTGATAGTCTTTAATAAAGAAATGTTTTGACCAAGTTAATCTGCTCATGTTGTGTGTTTAATTATTTGTGACATTGTGGTTACAATGAAGAATGTAAACTAAATAAATCCTATTCATAATGAACAATCTGATGGGTGCTGCAAGCCTTGTTTTTCCTTATTTTTTTAAAAACTCATTTATTTTATATTTTTAGACAATTCAAAACATACACATACAAACGACACCTGCCCAGACACACCTGCTCACACCCCCATCTCCAGCGCCCGTATCTCCGCCTCATGGCCTCAAACTGCACCATTTTGTTTATCTCCGTCGCCCATACGCACTATAAACACTTGGAAAATAAAGCATTTAAAGGCTGACATTGGTTGATTTTAATATTTCTGACAGCCAAAATTCTAACTCCACCCATGACTTTTGGACTTTTTACCAGAAGGCATGGATTATTATATCCTACTGCAGGCCTAAGACCTATGGGTTTAACCTTCTGAATTAATGATTATATTGAAGATAGGAGCCGCCTCTTAATGACTTCCGAGAGCCGATCTGTTATCCAACGACTATCATTATTATTATTATTAATAACCCTGCATTATAATTATATAAAAGCCCCTTAGATATTCTCTGTAAGGTTTTACATTTCTAACTCACAGACCAGATTTTCCCTAAGGAAAAATGCCCCTTAGATATTAATTTAGAATCCTCCAATCCTCTAAATTGAATTAGATCTACAGGGAAATTTTATTGATCTGCCAATATTTTCATTTAGAAGCCGCCTCTTAATGAGTTCCAAGAGCCTTGTCATACCAATTATTTATTGGTATGACAAGGCTTGTTAGTATAAACTTGTTAGTATAAAATAGAACATTTGCTGCATTAAATTTGTTTAAATCAAATTCAAAAATATATTTGTACCACTGTAGATGTTTTGGTTTTATTTACAGTAGTTATGTACAGCTGGAGGCATTTTGAAAACTTGCTTTCAAACTGTTGTTTTCACAAGTGTTTGACCCTTGATGGGCTATCAGCAGGACAATAGACTCTTGTCGAGTTTAGATGACTTTAAATGTACAGTATTAATGGGTGTTTGCGAGGCATGTCACTTCTCACATCTCTTTTGCATAGCCCACCAAATGCATTGTTTTCTAATCACATCTGAATGGATCCATAATGAATTACTATGGGAATAAATATCTGTCGTTCTGCCCTGAACAAAGCAGTTAACCCATTGTTCCTAGGCCGTCATTGTAAATAAGAATTTGTTCTTAACTGACTTGCCTAGTTAAATAAAGGTAAAATAAAAAATAAAATAAAATAAAAATGGGGACTGGTCTTGATAAAACAATCCGATTTTTATGTGGAAATGTAAGGATTATTTTGCTCTTCACTTGCAGTCACATAGTAGTTTAGACTTACTCCCGACCGGTCCCGTTGTACAGCACCATATTTTCCTAACTGAAACCCTTAATTAAATCGCTTTAGCCGTGATTGTAAAATTAATCAAGGCTCTCTTTGTTATTTAGTTTTATAACTAAAATGCTTGACTGTATTTAAAGACATGGATGACTTGTATGCTGTGTGATGACATGCACACGTTCATGAGTGATTGATTGATGTACTGTAATTTTAAGTAGACCTTTTTTAAGAAGGCCTTTATGCCAATAAGTAAGTTACAGTGCCATATTTCCCTAATGGAAACCCTTAGGCCTACAGTACGTCGGGTACAGTAAAAAATGCATTTTCGTTATTTCTTGGAATAGAAAAACCATAATATTAATCAAATCTATCCCATATACTGTGTTCTATTCAAGGCTCCCTTTGACTCTTAGGCCTACAGCTCCAAGTCATTTCAATTACTTAGCTTCTCAAAGATGCCCTCTGGTGGACAAACTATCACTAACTACCATTAATGACTACAACGGCTGACACTTAAATACTGTGTCATAGAATTTTGTGGCAGACCGCAAGCTGTGATGCAGTACGACGCAACTTTTAAAGGAAGAACCACTGTATGTCACACACAAGCACAAACATATAGCATGGCAGAGGCCTACACGTCGCACACACCACCGCTGTCCCTAACTTGCCTCTCTCTCTCTCTCTCTCTCTCTCTCTCTCTCAGGGTCTCCTTATGGTGAGCCAGTGTGTTCTGCTTATGCCACTGGTAAGAACCAATACCTGCTGCTGTCCTGCTCCTGGGAAGGTAACCACAAATACTGAAACCCTCACCACTACCATCATCACCCCCACCACCAACATCAACACTACCACCGCAACAATCACTACCACCACAACAACAGTAACAGTTACAACCAACACAGAAACAACAACTGGTCCCGTGTGGCGCTTCCACCTGTAGGGTTGTAGGTTAGATTCCCATGGGGGACCAGTACAGGGGGGGGGAGTATGGCATTTCGCAGTAAACAAATTAACAACAGATTTTCAGCACACTTGTAGGGAAGGGCATTCAACAAGCACAGCACTTACACAAATGACCGATGATTGGCTGAGAGAAATTGATGATAAAAAGATTGTGGGGGCTGTGCTGTTTTGTTAGACTTCAGTGCAGCTTTTGACATTATTGATCATAATCTGCTGATGGAAAAATTTAGGTGTTATGGCTTTACACCCCCTGCTATATGGTGGATCGACAGAAACCTGTCTAACAGAACACAGAAGGTGTTCTTTAAAGGGTAATGGAAACACTAGGATTTAGAACACCAGCTAACTAACTGTAAATCGCCATATTGGCATTGTTGCGTCACTGGCAGGAGAGAACATTTTGGAACTCCCAAAGACGGCTGAATTTACTGAGTAGCTCTGGGTCTGAGAATTCGTTTATTACAGAGAATGAAATAATGTTAGCTAGGGAGCCACCGATAAATCCACGATAATCGAGAATTTCAATAAGCATTTCTCTACGGCTGGCCATGCTTTCCACCTGGCTACCCCTACCCCGGTAAACAGCCCTGCACCCCCCACAGCAACTTGCCCTAGCTTCCCCCATTTCTCCTTCACCCAAATCCAGATAGCTGATGTTCTGAAAGACCTGCAAAATCTTGACCCCTACAAATCAGCCGGGCTAGACAATCTGGACCATCTCGATCTAAAATGATCCGCCGAAATTGTTGCAACCCCTATTACTATCCTGTTCAACCTCTCTTTCGTATCATCTGAGATCCCTCTTCAAAGGGGGAGACACTCTAGACCCAAACTGCTACAGACCGATATCTATCCTACTCTGCCTAAGGTCTTCGAAAGCCAAGTCAACAAACAGATCACCGACCATTTAGAATCCCACCGTACCTTCTCCGCTATGAAATCTGGTGTGTGTATGCATGTGTCTGTGCCAATGTTTTTTTGTTGCTTCACAGTCCCTGCTGTTCCATAAGGTGTTTTTTTTATCTGGTTTTTCAATCTAATTTTACTGCTTGCTTCAGTTACTTGATGTGGAATAGAGTTCCATGTAGTTATGGCTCTATGTAGTTCTGTGTGCCTCCCATAGTCTGTTCTGGGGTGCTGTGAAGAGACCTCTTGTGGCATGTCTTGTGGGGTATGCATGGGTGTCCGGGCCATGTGCCAGTAGTTTAGACAGTCAGCTAGGTGCATTCAACATGTCAATACCTCTCATAAATAAAAGTAGTGATGAAGTCAATCTCTCCTCCACTTTCAGCCAGGAGAGATTGAAATGCATATTATGAATATTAGCTCTCTGTGTACATCATGATTGATGACATCTCATTCTAATAAATACATTGTGATTTATTTTTGGTGTCAGACAAACGTTATTTTCTGCGGGTTGTTACACAACAGTCATGACCGGTTAACGTTACCTCAGGCTTCATTGCATTGACTCGCGTTGCCTCCTCTGTTCAGTCGCTTTTGCTTGACTCCGAAGTCAGCGATGTTGATGATGGTCGGTCAGTAATCCCTACACCATAACCCTCGAAATGTAGGCGCAAGCAGAGGGCTTCAACGTTGGCCTATGACTCCTATCCATTTGGAAACTCCCGGTTGCCACATCATCGTGCCCTTCATCGCGAAGTCTGCCTCCGCAAAGTGCTGTCTGCTGATCCTGCTAGCTAGCTCGAGCTGGCATGTCCTTCCTCTTCAGGACATGGAGCCACTTCTTCAAAAGTGGGTCCTTGGGCAGCGGATGGTAGTTTACCAAGGGATTTTTTTGGAGCCAATTCAGACAGCCTGGCGCTATACAGTTCATGTTTAAATTACTACTTGTTATCATCTTCGTTGTCCGCACATAACCTCACTCTCTTCGATTCACTCTCCGTGCGAAAACTCAATACCACAGACAATTTGCTGTATCCTGGCAGTGACGCACTGGCGTCAGCTGTTACTATGGCAATTTAAAATTGTGCTGACCATAAGTTAAAAAAAACTTGTCCACGATCAAAATACTAAATATAGAGATGTTTTTATGTTAAATGCACATGTTTAGTATTAGTGGATTGTATACATCTCTTTGCTTACATTTACTTCCTGAAGTGTTTCCATTCCCCTTTAATGGAAGCCTCTCCAACATAATCCAGGTAGAGTCAGACATTCCCCAGGGCAGCTGTCTAGGCCCCTTACATTTGTTATCTTTATGAATGACCTGCAACTGGCTCTAAGTAAAGCCTGTTTGTCTATGAATGCTGATGACTCATCACAATACACTTCAGCTACCGCAGTAAGTTAAATTACTGCAACACTTAACAAAAAACTGCAGTCATTTTTGTCAAGTACACTCCTGCTCCCCTGCTCCGGTGCTCGATGTCGCCTGTCTACTATCCACCGGTCCTAGCAACCATTATTACGCGAACCTGGACATAATTATTTCCTTGACTACTCTCCCTTTATTGTGCCCTCAGTAGCCTCAGTCACTAGGTAGTATTGTCTTGAATCACAGCTTCTCATGTTATCATCATTAAACTTTCCTTCTGCACCTGTATCCTGACTCCCGGCATATACGTAACACGTTTTAGAATGGGTGGCAAGAAATAAGTCAGTCCTAAATATTTCGAACAATAAAAGCATTACAATTGGGACAAATAATTCACTAAAGCCTAACCTCAACTAAATATTTTAATGAATCATGTGGAAATTTTGCAAATTGAGAAGATTAAACTGCTTGGAGTAACCCTGGATTGTAAACTGTCAATGTCAAAACATATTGATGCAACAGTAGCTAAGATGGGGAGAGTTTTGTCCACAATAAAGCGCTGCTCTGCCTTCTTAACAACACAATCAACACGGCAGGTCCTACAGGCCCTTGTTTTGTCGTACCTGGACTACTGTCCACTCGTGTGATCAGGTGCCACAAAGAGGGATTTAGGAAAATTACAATTGTCCTAGAACAGGGCAGCACGGCTGGCCCTGAAATGTACACGGAGCTAACATTAATAATATTAATGTCAGTCTCCCATGGCTCAAAGTGAAAGAGAGATTGACTTCGTCACTATTCATTTTTGTAAGAGGTGTTGACAAGCTGAAGGTACCGAGCTGTCTGTTTAAAATACTAGCACACAGCTCGGACACCCATGCATACCCCACAAGACATGCCACCAGAGGTCTGTTCACAGTCCCCAAGTCCAGAACAGACTATGGGAGGCGCACAGTACTGCATAGAGCCATGACTACATGGAACTCTATTCCACATCAAGTAACTCATGTAACCACCCCCACAAACACAACAACAACCACAACAATAAAAACGACAACTACAAAAACAACAACAACTACAACAATACATATAATGATAATAATGTCTGTGTAGGTGGGTCTCCCAATGCTGTGGTGTGGTGGGAGGTGCCTAAAGAAGAGGGGAGGGGCCAAGAAGTGGAGTCCTCCAAGATCCTGGTACTTCGTTCTAACTCCACCCAGAATGGACAGGCCTACACCTGCTACGCCAAACACCCCCTGGACACACACACCAGGACCTGCAGCCTTGGTAAAAAGCCCTGTGGGACATCGCTGGGTTTAACTAACAGTAATAGACGTGCCCTGGGTTTAACTCACAATTTAATAGACATGTACTGGGTTTAACTAACAGTCTAATAGACATGTACTGGGTTTAACTAACAGTCTAATAGACATGTACTGGGTTTAACTCACAATTTAATAGACATGTACTGGGTTTAACTAACAGTCTAATAGACATGTACTGGGTTTAACTCACAATTTAATAGACATCTACTGGGTTTAACTAACAGTCTAGTAGACATGTACTGGGTTTAACTAACAGTCTAGTAGACATGTACTGGGTTTAACTAACAGTCTAATAGACATGTACTGGGTTTAACTAACAGTCTAATAGACATGCACTGGGTTTAACTAACAGTCTAATAGACATGCACTGGGTTTAACTAAAACATTACATGGTGTCGGTATATAAAGGCATTGATTGACACTCTCCTTTCCCGTGTGTGGTTACATGCAGTTGTGGCAGACCAGGGGGTTTGGTCTAAACGTTTAAACAGAGCAGACATGGACAGTGTAATACCTCAGTTTATAAAAAAAATAAAGACAAAGAAAAGGAACCGGTCTCATCCAAGAGACCTCTTCCGGGTTACCATCTTCTGGGCTCCGGGAAGAGGTCAACTACTGCTGCTACTACTACTACTACTACTACTACTACTACTACTACTACTACTGCTACTACTACTACTACCACTACTACTCTCCTACACCTGCTGCTACTACTACTAATACTACCAAAACTACTATTACTTCTCTACTTTTACTGCTAATACTGATACTGATACTTCTACAACTACTACTAATACTTTGATGCTACTAATACTATTACAGCTCCTACTTCTACTGCTGCTACCACTATTACTAGTACTGCTACTACTATTATTACTACTGCTGCTAAACCAAAAACTACTACTATTACTACTACTACAACTACTGCTAGTACTACTACTACTACTACTAGTGTTACTACTACTACATGTGCGTGTGTGTTTGCTACTGCTGCTTTTAGAACAACTACTATCAGTACTACTAATGCTACACCAACTACTACTAATGTTGCTACCACAACTACTGCTACCACTACCACTATTTCTGCTATGAAAACTAATACTACAACTGCTACTCATGGCAACTACTACTACTGCTACCACTACCACTATTTCTGCTATGAAAACTAATACTACAACTGCTACTACTGTGGCAACTACTACTACGGGGGCGGCAGGTAGCCTAGTGGTTAGAGCGTTGGACTTGTAACCGGAGGGTTGCAGGTTCGAATCCCCAAGCTGACAAGGAAAAATCTGTCGTTCTGCCCCCTGAACAAGGCAGTTAACCCATGGTCCCCGGGCGCCAAAGACGTGGATGTCGATTTAAGGCAGCCCCCGCACCTCTCTGATTCAGAGGGGTTGGGTTAAATGCGGAAGACACATTTCGGTTGAAGGCATTTGGTTGTACAACTGACTAATAATGGTGACTTTGACTTTGACTTTGACTTTACTGCTACCGCTACTACTATTTCTGCTATGAATACTAAAACAACAACTGCTACTGCTGAAGCTAGCACTATAACTACCAAAACTAATATTGCTTCTCTACTTCTACTGCTACAACTGATACTGCTACTACTACAACTACTTCTAATACTTTTGCTGTTGCTAATACTATTACAGATACTACTACTACTGTTAATTACTATTGCTATTACTGCTACTAATAGTACTTTTAGTACTACAGATAATACACCAACAACTACTACTTTTACTACTACCACAACTACTACTACTATTGTTACTACTTCTACTACTTGTGCGTGTGTGTGTGCTACTACCACTATAAGAACTACTACTATTAGTATTACTGCTGCTACACCAACTACAACTGCTGTTGCTACCACAACTACTGCTACCGCTATGAATACTAATACTACAACTGCTACTACTGTGGCAACTATTACTACTACTGCTACTACTACTACTACTACTATTACTGCTATGACTACTACTACTGATGTTGCTGCTACTACTATTACTGTTACTAATACTAATACTCCACTTCTGCTACTAATACTATTTCTACAACTACACTACTGCTACTACTACTACTATTACAACCACCACCACCGCCGCTGTTACTACAACTACTGCTGCTGTTACAACTACTACTACTTCTACTACTACAACTACTACTGCTACTACTAACACTACTGCTGCTGTTACTACAACTACTGCTGCTACTACCTCTACTACTACAACTACTAGTAAACTACTGCCTACAGCCACCACCGCCACGGCCACCACCGCTACCACTACTACTACCACCGATGCCGCTGCCACCACGACCACTACCACCGCTGCCATTACTGCCACCGCCACCCTTACTACTACCAATAGCATTGCTGCTTCTGCCAATACCACCGCTACTACTCTACCATTGCTTCTTTTTACTCTGCTAGCACTACCACTGCCAGAAACATAACCACCATGGCACCAACATTGTTACCGCTACCACGACTACCACCGCTGCCATTACCACCACTGCCACCCTTACTACCACCAATAGCATTGCTGCTTCCTGCCAATACCACCGCTACCACTCTACCATTGCTTCTTACTCTGCCAACACTACCACTGCCAGAAACATAACCACCATGGCACCAACATTGTTACCGCTACCACTACCACCGTTACTCTACCACCATTGCCGATATGACAACAGTCACGACCACCAATGCCGCTGCTGCCACTGCCATTGCTGCCACCACCACTACCACTCGACAACTGCTGCCACGTCCACCACCACCACTACCACCACTACCGCCGCTATTACAACCACCGCCAGCCCTACCACTACTACCAATAGCATTGCTGCTCTGCTACTACCACTGCCATTGCCACTACCACCACCACCACCACCGCCGCCACCACCACCACCACCTTGCCGCCACCACCACCGCCACTCTACCATTGCCGCCACGACCACCACCGCCACCACCACCGCCACTCTACCATTGCCGCCACGACCACCACCACCACCACCACCACCGCCGCCATTACCACCACCACTACCACCACTACTCCACCATTGCTGCCACGTCCACCACCACCACCACCACCACCACCGCCGCCATTACTACCACCGCCAGCCCACCACCACCAATAGCATTGCTGCTCTGCCACCACCACCACCACTGCCGCCACCACCACCGCCACCACCACCACCACCTTGCTGCCACCACCACCGCCACTCTACCATTGCCACCACGACCACCACCACCACCACCACCACCTTGCTGCCACCACCACCGCCACTCCACCATTGCTACCACGACCACCACCACCACCACCACCACCGCTGCCACCACCACCACCACTGCCACCCCACCACCACCAATAGCATTGCTGCTCTGCCACCACCACCGCCATTACCACCACCGCCAGCCCTACCACCACCAATAGCATTGCTGCTTCTGCCACCACCACCACCACTGCTGCCACCACCACCGCCACCACCACCACCACTGCCACCCCACTACCACCAATAGCATTGCCGCTTCTGCCACCACCACCGCCATTACCACCACCGCTAACCCACTACCACCAATAGCATTGCCGCTCTGGCTACCACCACCGCCATTACCACCACCACCGCCGCTACCACCACCACCACCACCACCACCACCACCACCACCACCACCACCACCACCACCACCACCACCACCACCACTCACCACTACCACCATTGCCACGACCACCACCACCACCACCACCACCACCGCCATTGCCACCACCACCACCACCACCACCACTGCTGCCACCACCACCGCCACCACCACCACCACCTTGCCGCCACCACCACCGCCACTCCCACCATTGCCGCCACGACCACCACCACCACCACCGCCGCCACCACCACCACCACCGCCAACCCACCACCACCAATAGCATTGCCGCCTCCGCCACCACCACCACCACTGCCGCCACCACCACCGCCACCACCACCACCACCGCCAGCCCACCACCACCAATAGCATTGCCGCTCCTGCCACCACCACCACCGCCACCACCACCACCACCACCACCACCACCACCACCACCGCCGCCACCACCACCACCACCGCCAACCCCACCACCACCAATAGCATTGCCGCTGCTCTGCCACCACCACCGCCACCACCACCACCACCACCACCACCACCACCGCTGCCACCACCACCACCACCGCCACCCTTACCACCACCAATAGCATTGCTGCTCTGCCACCACCTCACCATTGCCACCACCACCACCACCACTACTCTACCTTGCTGCCACCACCACTACCACTCTACTATTGCTGCTACGACCACTACTACTACTTCTACTACTACTGCTAGTACTACTACTGCTACTACTACTTCTACTATTGCTGCTACGACCACTACTACTACTACTGCTACTACTACTGCTATTGCTGCTACTACTACTGCTACTTCTACTACGACCACTACTACTTCTACTACTGCTGCTATTACTACTACTGCTACCCTTACTACTACTAATAGTATTGCTGCTTCTAAATCAAATCAAATCAAATTTTATTTGTCATATACACATGGTTAGCAGATGTTAATGCGAGTGTAGCGAAATGCTTGTGCTTCTAGTTCCGACCATGCAGTAGTATCTAACAAGTAATCTAACAAATTCACAACAACTACCTTATACACACAAGAGTAAAGGAATGAATACGAGTATGTACATATAAATATATGGATGAGCGATGGCTGACCGGCATAGGCAAGATACAGTAGATGGTATGGAGTACAGTATATACACATATATATGAGATGAGTAATGTAGGATATGTAAACATTATATAAATGACATTGTTTAAAGTGGCTAGTGATACATTATTTCATCCAATTATAATTATTAAAGTGGCTAGAGATTTGGGTCGATGGCCGAACGGCATAGGCAAGATACAGTAGATGGTTTAGAGTACAGTGTATACATTTGATATGAGTATGTCGGATACGTAAACATTATATACAAAATTGTTTAAAGTGGCTAGTGATACATTTGTTACATCCAATTCCTATGTTTAAAGTGGCTAGAGATTTGGTGTAGGTGTCCTGGAGGGAAGGTAGTTTACCCCCGGTGATGCGCTGTGCAGTCCTCACTACCCTCTGGAGAGCCTTACGGTTGTGGGCGGAGCAGTTGCCGTACCAGGCGGTGATACAGCCCGACAGGACGCTCTCGATTGTGCATCTGTAAAAGTTTGTGAGTGATTTTGGTGACAAGCCGAATTTCTTCAGCCTCCTGAGGTTGAAGAGGCGCTGTTGCGCCTTCTTCACCACGCTGTCTGTGTGGGTGGACCAATTCAGTTTGTCCGTGATGTGTACGCCGAGGAACTTAAAACTTTCCACCTTCTCCACTACTGTCCCCTCGATGTGGATAGGGGGGTGCTCCTCTCCTCTTTCCTGAAGTCCACGATCATCTCCTTTGTTTTGCTGACATTGAGTGAGAGGTTATTTTCCTGACACCACACTCCGAGGGCCCTCACCTCCTCTCTGTAGGCCGTCCCTCAGAGTTGTTGGTAATCAAGCCTACCACTGTAGTGTCGCCAGCAAACTTGATGATTGAGTTGGATGCGTGCTTGGCCACGCAGTCATGGGTAAACAGGGAGTACAGGAGAGGGCTGAGAACGCACCCTTGTGGGGCCCCAGTGTTGAGGATCAGCGGGGTGGAGATGTTGTTTCCTACCCTCACCACCTGGGACCGGCCCGTTCTGCTACTACTACTGCTACTACTTTTACTACTGCTTCTCTTACTTCTGCTAATACTACTACTGCTAGAAATGTAACTACTATGGTACTAATATTGATACTGCTACTACTACTACTGTTACTTCTACTACTTCTACTATTGCTGCTATGACAACAGTCACGACTACTAATGCTGCTGCTGCTACTGCTATTGCTGCTACTACTACTACTACTTCGACAATTGCTGCTACGACCACTACTACTACTACTACTACTACTACTACTGCTGCTACTACTACTACTACTGCTAACCTTACTACTACTAATAGTATTGCTGCTTCTGCTACTACTACTGCTATTGCTACTACTACTACTACTACTACTACTACTACTACTACTACTACTACTACTACTACTGCCATTACCACTCTACCACTACCACTCTACTATTGCTGCTATGACCACTACTACTACTACTACTACTGCTGCTGCTATTACTACTACTGCTAGCCTTACTACTACTAATAGTATTACTGCTTCTGCTACTACTACTGCTATTGCTGCTACTACTACTGCTACTACTCCTACTTCTACTATTGCTGCTACGACAACAATCATGACTACCAATGCTGCTGCTGCTACTACTATTGCTGCTACTACCACTACTACTACTACTACTACCAAAACTACAATTTCTTATCTACTTCTACTGATACTACTGATACTACTACTACTGCAACTACAACTACTACTATTGCTACTACTAATAGTTTTACAGCTACTACTACTGCTACTACTACAACTACTACTATTACTGCTACTACTAGTACTATTAGTACTACTGCTGCTACACCAACTACTGCTGCTACTACTACTACTATCAATCAATCAGTCAAATTACATTCATAATGCCATTTTTACATCAGCCGATGTCACAAAGTGCTGTACAGAAACACAGCCTAAAACCCCACACAGCAAGCAATGCAGATGTAGAAGCACGGTGTCTAGGAAAAACTCCCTAGAAAGGCCGGAACCTAGGAAGAAACATAGAGAGGAACAAGGCTCTGAGGGGTGGCCAGTCCTCCTCTGGCTGTGCCGGGTGGAGATTATAACAGAACATGGCCAAGATGTTCAAACGTTCATAGATGACCAGCAGGGTCAGATAATAATAATCAGAGTGGTTGTAGAGGGTGCAAGGTCAGCACCTCAGGAATAAATGTCGGCTTTTCATAGCCGATCATTCAGAGTTAGAGACAGCAGGTGCGGAAGAGAGAGAGTCCAAAACAACAGATCCGGGACATGGTAGCGCGTCCAGTGAACAGGTCAGGGTTCCATAGCCTCAGGCATAACAGTTGAAACTGGACCAGGTGGACTGGGGACAGCAAGGAGTCATCAGGCCAGGTATTACTGAGGCATGGTTCTAAGGCTTAGGCCCTCTGAGAGAAATAGAGAGAGAAAGAGAGAGAGAGAGAAGGAGAAAGAGAAAAGGGAAAAAAGAGAGAGAGAATTAGAGGGAGCATACTTAAATTCACACAGGACACAAGACAGGAGAAATACTCCAGATATAACAGACTGACCCTAGCCCCCCGACACAAACTGCAGCAAACTGCAGCAAACTGCAGCATAAATACTGGAGGCTGAGACAGGAGGGGTCGGGAGACACTGTGGCTCTGTCTGACGATACCCTCAGACTGGGCCAAACTGGCAGGATATAACCCCACCTACTTTGTCAAAGCACAGCCCCCACACCACTAGAGGGATATCTTCAACCAACAAATTACTACCCTGAGACAAGGCCGAGTATAGCCCATGAAGATCTCCCCCACGGCCAACCCGGACAGGAAGATCACGTCAGTGACTCAACCCACTCAAGTGACGCACCCCTCCTAGGGACGGCATGGAAGAGCACCAGTAAGCCAGTGACTCAGCCCCCGTAATAGGATTAGAGGCAGAGAATCCCAGTGGTGAGAGGGGAACCGGCCAGGCAGAGACAGCAAGGGCGGTTCGTCGCTCCAGTGCCTTTCCGTTCACCTTCACAGCTCTGGGCTGGACTACACTCAATCATTGTACCTACTAAAGAGATGAGTCTTTAATAAAGACTTAAAGGTCGAGACCGAGTCTGCGTCTCTCACATGGATAAGCAGACCGTTCCATAAAAATTCACCTCTGTAGGAGAAAGCCCTGCCTCCAGCTGTTTGCTTAGAAATTCTAAGGACAGTAAGGAGGCCCATGTAATGCTTTGTTGGTTAGCAGTAAAACCTTGAAATCAGCCCTAGCCTTAACAGGAAGCCAGTGTAGAGAGGCTAGCACTGGAGTAATATGATCCATTTTTGGGGTTCTAGTCAAGATTCTAGCAGCTGTGTTTAGCAATAACTGAAGTTCATTTTTCTGCATAATTTCTGGACAGAAAATTTCAGATTTTTGCAATGTTACGAAGATGGAAAAACCTGTCCTTTAAATATTCTTTAATGTTCGTCAAAAGAGAGATCAGGGTCCAGACTAATGCCGAGGTCCTTCACACTGTACAACCATTAAGATTAATTGTCAGATCCAACAGAAGACCTCTTTGTTTCTTGGGACCTAAAACTAGCATCTCTGTTTTGTCCGAGTTTAATAGTAAATGATTCTTATGTCTGAAACACAGGCTTCAAGGGAGGGCAATTTTGGGGCTTCACCATGTTTCATCGAAATGTACAGCTGTGTATCATCTGCATAGCAGTGAAAGTTAACATTATGTTTCCGAATGACATCACCAAAGGTGAAAACAATAGTGGTCCTAAAACAGAACCTTGAGGAACACCGACATTTACATTTTATTTGTCATAGGACAAACCATCCACAGGGACAAACTGATATATTTCTGACAGATAAGATCTAAACCAGGCCAGAACTTGTCCGTGTAGACCAATTTGGGTTTCCAATCTCTCCAAAAGAATGTGGGGATCGATAATATCAAAAGCAACACTAAGGTCTAGGAGCACGAGGACAGATACAGAGCCTTGGTCTGATACCATTAAAAGTTAATTTACCACCTTCACAAGTGCAGTCTCGGTGCTATGATGGGGTCTAAAACAAGACTGAAGCGTTTCGTATACATTGTTTGTCTTCGGGAAGGCCGTGAGTTGCTGCACAACAGCTTTTTTTTGGTTTTTTTCGAGGAATGGGAGATTCGATATAGGCTGATAGTTTTTTTATATTTTCTGGGTCAAGGTTTGGCTTTTTCAAGAGAGGCTTTATTACTGCCACTTGTAGTGAGTTTGGTACACATCCTGTGGATAGGGAGGCGTTTATTATGTTCAACATAGGAGGGCTAAGCACAGGAAGCAGCTCTTTCAGTAGGGTCCCGTATGCAGCTTGAAGGTTTAGAGGCCATGATTATATTCATCAATGTGTCAAGAGATATAGTATTAAAAAACTTGAGTGTCTCCCTTGATCCTAGGTCCTGGCAGTGTTGTGCTGACTCAGGACAACTGAGCTTTGGAGAAATACGCAGATTTAAAGAGGAGTCCATAATTGTCTTTCTAAACATCATGATCTTTGCATCAAAGAAGTTCATGAATTCATCACTGCTGAAGTGAAAGCCATGTTGCACGGTACTGTCTTTCCAAGCGAGTCGGAAGACTTCCAGCTTGTTGACTTTGACTTTGACTGTTGTAGCACCATTTCCGTTCCAATTTTCTGGAAGCTTGCTTCAGGGCTCAGGTATTTTCTGAATACCAGGGAGCTAGTTTCTTTTGACAAATGTTTTTTGTTTTTAGTGGTGCGACTGAATCTAGGGTATTACGCTGGGTTAAATTGAGTTCCCCAGTTAGGTGGTTAAGTACTCTGACGTCCTTGGGGGGGTGGAGGGAGTCTGGAAGGGCATCTAGGAATCTTTGGGTTGTCAGATAATTTATAGCACGGATTTTGATGATCCGTGGTTGGGGTCTGAGCAGATTATTTGTTGCAATGGTAAACATAATAAAATGGTGGTCTGATAGTCCAGGATTATGAGGAAAAACATTATCCACAATATTTATTCCACGTGACCAAACTAGGTCCAGAGTATGACTGTTGCAGTGAGTAGGTCCGGAGACAAAAGTCGATGGTGGAGTGGGTCTGTGGACATTTCAATGTGAATACTAAAGTCACCAAAAATTAGAATATTATCTGCTATGACTACAAGGTCCGATAGGAATTCTGGGAACTCAATGAGGAACGCTGTTTACGGCCCAGGTGGCCTGTAAACAGTAGCTATAAAAAGTCATTGAGTAGGCTGCATAGATTTCAACACCTCCGTTTTTGCGGGATGTGTGGGGGATATGGTCACTAGTGTAACCAGGAGGAGAGGCCTCATTTAACACAGTAAATTCATCAGGCTTAAGCCATGTTTGTGTCAGGCCAATCACATCAAGATTATGATCAGTGATTAGTTCATTGACTATAACTGCCTTGGAAGTGAGGGATCTAACATTGAGTATGTGAGATATCACAATCTCTTAATGGCAGGAAGGGAGGAGGTCTTCATTCCAATGAGATTGCTCAGGCGAATACCGCCGTGTTAAGTTTTGCCCAACCTAGATCAAGGCAGAGACACGGTCTCAACGGGGATAGCTGAGCTGACTACACTGACTATGCTACTACTGCTAACGCTACTTCTACTTCTGCTACGAATACTAATACTACAACTGCTACTACTTCTACTACTAATATTAATACTAATGCTATGACTACTAATATTACTACTGCTGCTACTACTACTAATATTAAAACTACTACTATTACTACTGTTACTACTAATTCTAACACAGCTACTACTACTGCTGCTGCTACTACTACAACTACTAATCCAACTACTACTACTACTACTAGTACTATTAGTACTAATGCTGCTACACCAACTGCTGCTGCTACTAATACTACTGCTACTGCTACTAATAGTACTACTACACCTACAGTACCAGTCAAATGTTTGGACACACCTACTCATTCAAGGGTTTTTCTTTATTTTACTATTTTCTACATTGTAGACTAATAGTGCAGACATCACAACTATGAAATAACACATATGGAATCATGTAGTAACCAAAAAAGTGTTAAACAAATCAAACTATATCTTCAAAGTAGCCACCCTTTGGCTTGATGACAGCTTTGCACACTTGGCATTCTCTCAACCAGATTCATGAGGAATGCTTTTCCAACAGTCTTGAAGGAGTTCCCACATATGCTGAGCACTTGTTGGCTGCTTTTCTTTCACACTGCGGTCCAACTCATCCCAAACCATCTCAATTGGGGGAGGTTGGGAGATTGTGGAGGCCAGATCATCTGATGCAGCATTCCATCACATCAGCCGAGAGTTGTGTTCTGGGGCATTGTCCTGTTGAAAAACAAATGATAGTCCCACTAAGCGCAAACCAGATGGGATGGAATATCGCTGCAGAATGCTGTGGTAGCCATGCTGGTTAAGTGTGCCTTGAATTCTGAATAAATCACCAACAGTGTCACCACCAAGCACCCCTACACTATCACACCTCCTCCTCCATGCTTTATGGTGGGACCATACATGTAGAGATCATCCGTTCACCTACTTTGCGTCCAACAATCTCAAAATCTACACCGGTCTAATGTCCATTGCTCGTGTTTCTTGGCCCAAGCAAGTCTCTTCTTATTATTGGTGTCTTTTAGTAGTGGTTTCTTTGCAGCAATTCGACCAAAGGCCTGATTTATGCAGTCTCCTCTGCACAGTTGATGTTGAGATGTGTCTGTTACTTTCATTTATTTGGGCAGCAATCTGAGGTGCAGATAAGTTCTAATGAACTTATCCTCTGCAGCAGAGGTAACTCTGTGTCTTCCTTTCCTGTGGTGGTCCTCATGAGAGTTAGTTTCATCATAGCGCTTGATGTTTTTTTGGGACTGCATTTGAAGAAACTTTAAAAGTTCTTGACATTTTCCGGATTGACTGACCTTCATGTCTTAAAATAATGATGGACTGTTCTTTCTCTTTGCTTATTTGAGCTGTTCTTGCCATAATATGAACTTGGTATTTTACCAAATAGGTCTATCTTTTGTATACCACCCCTACCTTGTCACAACACAACTGATTGGCTCAAAGCATTAATAAGGAAAGGAAATAAGGAAATACCGCACATTAACTTTTAACAATGTACACCTGTTAATTGAAATGCATTCCAGATTACTTTCTCATGATGCTGGTTGAGAGAATGCCAAGAGTGTGCAAAGCTGTCAAGGCAAAGGGTGGCTACTTTGAAGAATCTCAAATATAAATATATATTTTGATTTGTTTAACACTTTTTTTGGTTACTACATGAATCCATATGTGTTATTTCAGAGTTTTTATGTCTTCACTATTACTCTACAATGTAAAAGGTAGTAAAAAAAAAACCTGAGTAGGTGTGAGTAGGTGTGTCCAAACTTTTGCCGATAGTGTAAATTACACTTACAGAAACATGGTGTCATCAGTAAAATAAATCATATGCACCACTGTAAATCGTCCATAATATGTGAGTGTGCCGAACTTTTAAACTCCTCCATGGAAACAAGATCCAGGAGTTTCAAACTGATCTGGAGAGAATTCCAAGACCACAGAACTGAGTAACTAGAGCATTTCTTTAAATTATCCGTTCAAATTTCTGTAGTACCGCTATTACTAGTACTACTACTGCTACTACTACTACTACTACTACTACTACTACTGTTTCTACTGTTACTACTACTACTACTACTACTACTATTTCTACTGTTACTACTACTACTACTACTGTTTCTACTGTTACTACTACTACTGCTACTGTTTCTACTGTTACTACTACTACTACTGTTTCTAATGTTACTACTACTACTACTACTGCTATTACTACTACTGTTTCTACTGTTACTACTACTACTACTGCTACTGCTACTACTACTGCTACTACCACCACTACTGTTTCTACTACTACTACTACTACTACTACTACTACTGTTAACACTACTAATACTAGTGGTGTAAAGTATTTAGTAAAAAATATGTTATCAGTACTTTACTTTACTATTTATATTTTTGAGAACCTTTACTTTTACTTCACCACATTCCTAGAGAAAATAATGTACTTTTACTCCATATGTTTTCCCTCACACCCAAAAGTACTTCTAACATTTCGAATGCTTAGCAGGACAGAATATTATCCAATTCACACACTTATCAAGAGAACATCCCTGGTCATCCCTGCTCTCTCTGATCTGGCGGACTCACTGAACACAAATGCTTTGTTTGTAAATTATGTCTGAGGGTTAGATTGTGACCATTGGATTGTGACCCTGGCTAAATGTAGTAACTAAATGTAGAAACTACATTTACTGTTGATAATTTATATATATATAATTAAAACCAAATGACTTTAGACTTTTACTCAAGTATTATTTCTTGGGTGACTTTCACTTTTATTTGAGTCATTTTCTATTAAGGTATCTTTACTTTTACTCAAGTATGAAAATGTAGTACTTTTTCCACCACTGACTACTACTTCTACGACTAATACTACTACTGTTACTTATTCTACTACATGGTGTGTTTGTATGTGTGTGCGTGTGTGTGTAGTCCCGGTCAGTAAGCCCTATATTCTGCTGAGTGATGCATCCCCTGCGGAGGGATCATCGGTGTGGCTGCGCTGCAGCCTGGAGAACGGTACTGGGCCACTACACTTCCTGTGGGAGCATGAGACTTACAGCGGATTGGTCAGCACCGTCTCCCAGGGCAACAGCAGCATGTTCAACATGACAGAGGTCAACCGTAACCACACAGGCTGGTACCGTTGTGGGGCCCGGAACCAGGTCAACCAGGAACGGTCCAACCGCATCTGGCTGGACATCATCTGTTAGTATACACACTACACAATGAACACTACACCCTAAACCCTACAACTACCCCTAACGCTGTACCCTAACTTCCAATCCATCTGGCTGGACATCATCTGTTAGTATACACAATACACAATGAACACTACACCCTAAACCCTACAACTACCCCTAACGCTGTACCCTAACTTCTAACCCACCTGTCTGGACATCATCTGTTAGTATACACACTACACAATGAACACTACACCCTAAACCCTACAACTACCCCTAACGCTGTACCCTAACTTCCAATCCATCTGGCTGGACATCATCTGTTAGTATACACACTACACAATGAACACTACACCCCAAACCCTACAACTACCCCTAACGCTGAACCCTAACTTCCAATCCATCTGGCTGGACATCATCTGTTAGTATACACACTACACAATGAACACTACACCCCAAACCCTACAACTACCACTAACGCTATACCCTAACTTCCAATCCATCTGTGTGTAACATAGTGTGTGTGTGTAACGCAGCGTGTGTGTGTAACGTTGTGTGTGAGTGTGTGTAATGTAGTGTGTGTTTGTAACGTAGTGTGTGTTTCAAATCAAATCAAATTTTATTGGGTTAGGGCAATGCCCAGTGTGATTGTGTCATCTGTGGACCTATTGGGGCGGTAAGCAAATTGTAGTGGGTCTAGGGTGTCAGGTAGGGTGGAGGTGATATGATCCTTAACTAGTCTTTCAAAGCACTTCATGATGACGGAAGTGGGTGCTACGGGGCGATAGTCGTTTTGCTCAGTTATGTGGGAACAGCAGACTGGGATAGGGATTGATTGAATATGTCCGTAAACATACCAGCCAGCTGGTCTGCGCATGCTTTGAGGACGCGGCTAGGGATGCTGTCTGGGCCAGCAGCCTTGCGATGGTTAACACGTTTAAATGTTTTACTCACGTTGGCTGCGGTGAAGGAGAGCCTGCAGGTTTTGGTAGTGTATGTAACGTAGTGTATGTAACGTAGTGTGTGTTTGTAACGTAGTGTGTGGTTGTAACGTAGTGTGTGTAATGTAGTGTGTGTGTGTGTGTTAAACATAGTGTGTGTGTCCTCTCCCCAGTCGGTCCTGATATTCCCCAGATAGACGTGACCCCCTACAGTATAACAGACAGAGGATACTCTGCTCAGGAGAGACAGACGGTCTCTCTGCTCTGCCAGGCCCAGTCCAACCCTCCCAGTCAATATGTCTGGTTCTACAACAACAGGTATGTTTTAACACGCACATACAAACACACACACACACACACACACACGCACACAATCATGAATCATTATATTTTATGATGATCTTGTTTGTTTTGTCTTTAACATGCACATCTTTGGCTAGATTCAATCAATTCATCTTTGGCTAGGTTCAATCAGTTCCGCTCACGATAACCGACCACTGCATAGTGTTTTGTTGGTTCTATTTAGCCGATGTTGGATGTGTAATTGCGTTGGAGCTTTTCAAATCAGCACGTGGCTCCCAGCATTTCCACAATCCCCAGGTCCAGAACAAATTCAAGCAAACAAATATTATTATATCATGAGTGCATGGAACTCCCTTCCATCTGATAAAGCACAAGTCAAATCAAATCAGAGTTTATTTGTCACGTGAGCCAAATACAACATGTGTAGACCTTACAGTGAAATGCTTACAGGCTCTAACCAACAGTGCAAAAAAGGTATTTGGTGAACAATAGGTAAGTGAAGAAATAAAAACAACAGTTAAAAGACAGTGAAAATAACAGTAGCGAGGCTATAACAGTAGCGAGGCTATAACAGTAGTGAGGCTATATACAGACACCGGTTAGTCAGGCTGATTGAGGTCGTTTGTACATGTAGATATGGTTAAAGTGACTATGCGTATATGATGAACAGAGAGTAGCAGTAGAGAGGCTACATACAGACACTGGTTAGTCAGGCTGATTAAGGTAGTATGTACATGTAGTTATGGTTAAAGTGACTATGCGTATATGATGAACAGAGAGTAGCAGTAGAGAGGCTACATACAGACACCGGTTAGTCAGCTGATTGAAGTAGTATGTACATGTAGATATGGTTAAAGTGACTATGCATATATGATGAACAGAGAGTAGCAGTAGCGTAAAAGTGGGGTTGGTGGGTGGCGGGTGGTGGGACACAGTACAGATAGATAGCCCGGTTAGCCAATGTGCGGGGGCACTGGTTGGTCAGGCTGATTGAGGTAGTATGTACAGCAAGGTGAACAGCAAACCTGGTTAAAAAAAAAGAATAAAGCAACAACTCATGTCACAAAGCATCTCCCCCATGTGACCTACTTGTGTGTATGTACTGTACTGTGTAACTGATAGATGCGCTCACACACACTACATGTTCATGTTTTAAAATGTATTTAAATTGTAAAGTATTTTGTCTGTGATGTCTTTTTCGTCGGACCCCAGTAAGACTAACTGTCGCCATTGGCGTCGGCTAATGGGGATCCTAATAAATCAAATTATACCTAACACGGACATTACCATTGGATGTGCTAAATCGCATTAGTAATAATCGTATGCAGCCATGTTACAAGTTGATATAATCTACACCTCGATTAGACTGATAGAAATCCTTATTATTTTGTTTAGTCTCCTTAAGAATCCCAAGCGTCAATCTAATGAACATAATAAAAAATCCCATTCGAAATCCGTCAGTATAAGATAGAGATACGTTGTTGTTTTGGATGGGCTGATTCTCAATACACCCTATGTTGCACTTCAGCATCTGTGGTGGAAAGAGTTGCAGAGGTACAGAGCTGTTTGTCAGACCAGGAGACACCCGAAAAATCAGTCCTCTCACGAAAACGTCTATAACGTTCGAACAATGGAGTTCTCTGTTTTGCTCTACGACCCTCACAAGCCCCACAGGACTCATGTAAAAGGTACAAATTAATGGAAGTATGGAGGTAGTTTTGTGGCAACAAAAATAAGGGCTTAAATATGTGTCCCAAAATATATTTCTTATCACTGGATAATAAACTGGATGAGCTCTGTTCGAGACTATCCTACCAAAGGGATATTAAAAACAGTAATTACTTTTATTTCATAGAGTCGTGGCTGAATGACGACACAGATAATATACCGTTGGCTGGGTTTTCCAAGAACAAACAGCTACCTCCGGTAAGAAGAGGGTGGTGTTGTGTGTCTATTTCAACAGCCGGGGCGCAATGTCTAATATTAAGGAAGTCTTGAGGTATTGCTCGCCTGAGGTAGAGTACCTCATGGTAGGCCGTAGACCACACTACCTACCAAGAGAGTTTTCATCTATATTATTTGTAACCATCTATTTCAAACCACAGACCGATGCTGGCACTAAGACCGCACTCAACAACCAACTCTACAAGGCCATAAGCAAACAAGAAAATGCTCATAAAGAAGCAGCGCTCCTAGTGGCCGGGGACTTTAATGCAGGTAAACTTAAATCCATTTTACCTAATTTTTACCGGCACGTCACATGTGCAATCAGAGGAAAAAAACTCTAGACCTTCTTTACTCCACAGACAGAGAAGAGTGCAAAGCTCTCCCTTGCCCTCCAGTTGGCAGATATGACCATAACTATATCCTCCTGATTCCTGCTAAAGCAGGAAATACCAGTGACTCGCTCAATATGGAAGTGGTCATATGACGCAGGTGCTACGCTACAGGACTGTTTTGCTAGCACAGACTGGAATATGTTCCGGGATTCATTCAATGGCATTCAGGAGTACACCACATCTGACCTGTACGCTCTCGTTGGCTGGCCCTCGCTTTACACTCGTCGCCATACCCACTGGCTCCAGGTCATCTACAAGTCCCTGCTAGGTAAAGCCCGCCTTATCTCAGCTTGCTGGTCACCATAGCAGCACGCACCCGTAGCACGCGCTCCAGCAGGTATATCTCACTGGTCACCCCCAAAGCCAATTCCTCTTTTGACCGCCTTTCCTTCCAGTTCTCTGCTGCCAATGACTGGAACGAACTGCAAAAATCATTGAAACTGGAGACACTTATCTCTCAGCTGTCAGAGCAGCTCACAGATCACTGCACCTTTTCATAGCCCATCTGTAAATAGCCCAAGCAACTACCTCATCCCCTACCGTATTTATTTATTTATCTTGCTCCTTTGCACCCCAGTATTTCTACTTTGCACATTCATCTACTGCACATCTACCATTCCTGTGTTTAATTGCTATATTGTAATTACTTCGCCACCATGGCCTATTTATTGCCTTACCTTCCTTATCTTACCTCTTTTGCACACATTGTATATAGATTTTTCTACTGTATTATTGACTGCATGTTTGTTTACTCAATTTGTAACTTTGTATGTGTCGAACTGCTTTGCTTTATCTTGGCCAAGTCACAGTTGTAAATGAGAACTTGTTTTCAACTTGCCTACCTGGTTAAATAAAGGTGAAATAAAAAATTAAAAAATAAAAAATGATGTCAATTAGCCTATCAGAAGCTTCTAAAGCCATGACATCATTTTCTGGAATTTTCCAAGCTGTTTAAAGGCAGAGTCAACTTAGTGTATGTAAACTTCTGACCCACTGGAATTGTGATACAGTGAATTATAAGTGAAATAATCTGTCTATAAACAATTGTTGGAATAATTACTTGTGTCATGCACAAAGTAGATGTCCTAACCGACTTGCCAAAACTATAGTTTGTTAACAAGAAATGTGTGGAGTGGTTGAAAAATTAGTTTTAATGACTCCAACATAAGTGTATGTAAACTTCCGACTTCAACTGTATATCCCCTGAATGCAACTCACTTTCCAGCCCACTTTCCAGCTCACACACTCAAACACATAGACCTCCTGAACGCAGCTCACTCTCCAGATCCCAATCACCTGAATTCTGATTACCTGTTCACACACCTGTACGTCATTATCACACACTATTTAGTTCAGTTCTTTGCATCCCATCATTTGTGACACACGCCTATTTGGAGCACTGTTTCTCCTGTAATTTAATGCTCCTGTGTATGCTACTTTTGGCCTGCCTCACTAACAATGCCTTTTGTCCATTACCTGACGGTACTTTAGCCAGATGTCCTGTTATCAACCTGTTGCCTGATCTCCCGGGCGACGTTTCTAGCCTTTTCTCTGACTGTACTGTTGCCATTTTGGACCCCCTGTGTATGATCTTCTGCCTGCCTCTGGTACCAGCTACCTGCCTCCTCCTGTGGTCCTTTACCAATAAACACCTGCTGCGCCCTGTGCTTGAAACCAGCTCTCTGTCACCCATCGTGTTCATTACAACTACCACATATCTACAGTACTAAATCCATGTGTGTGTCTAGTGCGTATGTTCTCGTGTGTGTGTGTGTGTGTGTGTATGCATGTTTCTGTGTCTATGTTTGTGTTGCTTCATAGTCTCTGCTGTTCCATAAGGTGTTTTTTCTATCTGTTTTTTAAATCAAATTTTACTGCTTGCGTCAGTTACTTGATTTGGAATAGAGTTCCATGTAGTCATGGCTCTATGTAGTACTGTGTGCCTCCCATAGTCTGTTCTGGACTTGGGGACTGTGAATAGACCTCTTGTGGTCTTGTGGGGTATGCATGGATGTCCGTGTTGTGTGCCAGTAGTTCAAACAGACAGCTCGGTGCATTCAACATGTCAATACCTCTCATAATACTTAAATACTGATTGACTCAAGACATTTCAGCTTTTCATTTTTCAATAAATTGTACAACTCTTGGAAAACATAATTCCACTTTGACATGATGGACTATTGTGTGTAGGACAGTGACATTTTTTTGTTGTTGATTTAATCAATTTTAAATTCAGGCTGTAACAGATTAAAATGTTGAAAGTCCAGGAGTGTGAATTCTTTCTGAAGGCATTGTATATAGTCACAATTGATTGAAGTTTTAAAGAATTTGAAGTTTCGGTAGCCTAAACATATGAAAGTTGGATTGATGTCCCCAACTTGAAAGGTTGAAGAGTTACAGTTTGTGGGTTATTTTATGCAAATTTATCAAGTTATAGTTGATAAAAAAAAATAAGAATTCAATGTTAGGATAGCCTGAACGAACATATGAACGTTAGTTTGGTGTTTCTAGCTTGAACGGTTCAAGACTTACTGTTGTTGGGTTACATTGTTGTTGTTTTTTTTACTAACTTGTGACCCAATTCAGGAAACTAGGCATATGTCGCAAGTCACAACTTCACAGGAGAGCTGTTTGAACGTAATATATATATTTTTTTGTTTTTATCAAAATGCGTTTTTGGGCAGAAATGCCTTCTCGAACATGTGAACTTTCTTGTGCCTTAATATGAAACTTAAATGCCATCTCTAAATACGAATACAATTGTTAAATTACGAGCCTAGTTGGTTTAGCCACAGAAAAAGTGGGATACCTTCCCCGCTGGCCATGATTGGCTGAGATAATGAGTGGGCTGGACATGCCGAGAGATGAGTTTGGAATGGTATAGCATGCATCTGTCTATTGGAGCTGGTCAGTATGTCTAGGTAATTGTGTCAAACGTGGCTTTAATGTTTTTTTATTGCGTAGTAAAACTGTATAAACCTAATGTCAAGTTAAAGTGTACTGTTAGCTGGCTGGCTCGCTAGTTAATGTTATGTGTATGCTCTCCACTTTCTGGAGGACCGAGTTTTGAAATGAGTGGAATTCGAGTATGATAGCTAAGAAGATGGAGAAAACACCAGACTGGATTACATCGTCAAACTAAGGGCAACCACGCATGGCATCAGACAGGAGACGTGTCCAACCATGATGTATACTGGTAAGACAGTCTAGCTAGCTACATTTTCAGATATTACATGTTTCTACTTTTGACAGAACATTTTTTTATTTCTAAATTTTTTTGTTGTTGTTATTTAACCTTTATTTAACCAGGTAGGCCAGTTGAGAACAAGTTCTCATTTACAACTGCGAAAACAAAACACTAAAGTGGTTTCATTTCAAGTGTACCGTTAGCTGGCTAACGTTAGCTGGCTGGGTAACTAGTTAACGTTAGCTGGCTGGGTTGATAGCTAACGTTAGCTGGCTGGGTAACTAGTTAACGTTAGCTGGCTGGGTAACTAGTTAACGTTAGCTGGCTGGGTTGATAGCTAACGTTAGCTGGCTGGGTAACTAGTGCGTTAGCTGGCTGGGTAACTGGTTAACGTTAGCTGGCTGGGTTGATAGTTACCCAGCCAGCTAACGTTAGCTATCAACCCAGCCAGCTAACGTTAACTAGTTACCCAGCCAGCTAACGTTAACTAGTTACCCAGCCAGCTAACGTTAGCTATCAACCCAGCCAGCTAACGTTAACTAGTTATCCAGCCAGCTAACGTTAACTAGTTACCCAGCCAGCTAACGTTAGCTATCAACCCAGCCAGCTAACGTTAACCAGTTACCCAGCCAGCTAACGTTAACTAGTTACCCAGCCAGCTAACGTTGGCTATCAACCCAGCCAGCTAACGCAACCAGTTACCCAGCCAGCTAACGTTAACCAGTTACCCAGCCAGCTAACGTTAGCTATCAACCCAGCCAGCTAACGTTAACTAGTTACCCAGCCAGCTAACGTTAACTAGTTACCCAGCCAGCTAACGTTAGCTATCAACCCAGCCAGCTAACGTTAACTAGTTACCCAGCCAGCTAACGTTAACTAGTTACCCAGCCAGCTAACGTTAGCTATCAACCCAGCCAGCTAACGTTAACTAGTTACCCAGCCAGCTAACGTTAACTAGTTACCCAGCCAGCTAACGTTATGTGTATGATCTTTTTCTTCGTATCTCAGACACATTTGCTTGACTAGCTATAGCCATAAAACCTGGTTGGTTAGCTACCTGCAGATTCATGCAAGGTAGTAACATCATGAGTTGTGATTAGTAATAGGAAAGGAAAAGAACGAAGTACGCGCCCTCAATAATGCGCACCAAAACAGTACTTTTGCCTTGGTGCTACTCTTGGAAAGACAACATGTACTTGTTCGTTTTTCAAAAAACAAGCCTGAAACCTTGAATAAAGACTGTTGACATCTAGTGGAAGCCATAGGAACTGAAGTCTGGGAGGCGGAAATGAGATGTTTCAATAGCTTTGCATTGAAAGAGCCAGGGAGCTCCAAATATTTTTTTATATATATATATTTATATATATATTTTTATATTTTTATATATATATATATATATATATATATTTATATATATATTTTTATATTTTTTTTTTCCCGGATGGACTTTCCTCGGGTTTTTGCCCGCTATATCAGTTCTGTTATACTCACAGACATTATTTTAACGGTTTTAGAAGCTTCAGAGTGTTTTCTATCCAATGCCACTATCCAATGCCACTATGCATATCATAGCTTCTGGGCCTGAGTAACAGGCAGTTTACTTTGGGCACGCCAGACAGGCTGAAATTCAGAAGAGGTAAAAGTAAGGATAGACTGCACATGTGAAGTCCCCATTACCTGCTGCTAATGCAGCAGCTACTCTTCCTGGGGTCCAGCAACATTAAGGCAGTGTATACATTACAATACATTAACAAAAGATTTCACAACACATTAAGTGTTTGCCCTCAGGCCCCTACTCAGCCAACACATATCTACAACACAACATCCATGTGTACGTGTGTGTATAGTGCGTATGTTTATAATGTGTGTGTATGCATGTGTCTATGAATGTGTTTGTGTCTCTTCACAGTCCCCGCTCTTCCATAAGGTGCATTGTTATCTGTTTTTTAAACCTGATTCTACTGCTTGCATCAGTTAATTGATGTGGAGATCTGTATAGTCATGGCTCTATGTAGTACTGTGCATCGCTCATAGTCTGTTCTGGACTTGGGGTCTGTGAAGAGACCTCTGGTGGCATGTCTTGTGGGGTATGCATGGGTGTTTTAGCTGTGTGCTAGTCGTTTAACTTATTAGGGAGCGCTGGGGTGCTCCCGACACTACCAGGTGAAATGCAAGGCGCCAAATTCAAAATCCAAAAGTTGAATTATTAACTTCTTTGGGAGCAGCGCACGAGGTGACCATTTTGGAGACCCTGGTGTGCCCAAAGTAAAATGCCTCCCATTCAGGCCCAGAAAATAGGATATGCACATATTTAGTACCATTGGATAGGAAACACTGGATTTTCTAAAAGTGTTAACATTTTGTCTGTGAGTAAAACGGAATGGATATGGCAGGCGAAACCCAGAGGAATTTCTGTCCAGGAAAAAAAGTGGTTTTGACACATTGCCTCATTTAGAGCCCCTCCCTTATGAAAATGCCCTTATAAGGGCATATGAAAGCAGTACCTATCGCTTCCTCTGGATATCAACAGTCTCGAGGAAGTGATTTGATTCTTCTTAGCTGCTTTTAGAGCAGAGAAGAAGAGGAATAAGGAAGTGTCCACTGAGATGTCAACACAAGTAAATGCGCATTCACGGCTTGCGTGTTCTTTGGAACGCGCGTTCGCGCCAGCCGGGAACGCGCATTTTCTTCTATTGACATCTGTGTGGCCACTTCCTTATTCATCTTCTTCTGCAATCTAAAAGCAGCTAAGAAGAATCAAAATACTTTCTCGAGACTGTTGACATCCAGAGGAAGCAATTGGTACTGCATTCATATGCCCTTATATGGGCATTTTCATAAGGGAGGGGTTCCAAATGAGGCAAAACAAGCCTGAAACCATGTCTAAAGACTGTTGACATCTAGTGGAAGCCATAGGAACTGCAATCTGGGAGCTAAATCCCTCTGTAGTGAATAGCAAGTCATTAGAAAAACTGTGACATCAAAAAATCCCCTTTTCCGGATAGATTTTCCTCGGGTTTCGCCTGCCAAATCAGTTATGTTATACTCACAGAAATGTTTTTAACAGTTTTGGAAACTTCCAGCCCTTAACCTTATTCTGAACACCTCCAAAATAAAGATAATGTGGTTTGGTAAGAAGAATGCCCCTCTCCCCACCGGTTTGATTACTAGCTCTGAGGGTTTAGAGCTTTTTATTTATTTTATTTTATTTCATTTTATTTCACCTTTATTTAACCAGGAAGGCAAGTTGAGAACAAGTTCTCATTTACAACTGCGACCAGGCCAAGATAAAGCAAAGCAGTTCAACACATACAACAACATATAGTTACACATTGGAGTAAACAAACAAAAAATCTATATACAATGTGTGCAAATGAGGTAGGATAAGGAACATAAGGCAATAAATAGGCCATGGTGGCAAAGTAACTACAGTATAGCAATTTAACACTGGAATGGTAAATGTGCAGTAGATGAATGTGCAAAGTAAAAATACTGGGGTGCAAAAGAGCAAGATAAATAAATGACTATGGTAGGGGATGAGGTAGTTGGTTGGGCTATGTACAGGTGCAGTGATCTGTGAGCTGCTCTGACAGCTGATGCTTAAAACTAGTGAGGGAGATAAGTGTCTCCAGTTTCAACAATTTTTGTAGTTCGTTCCAGTCATTGGCAGCAGAGAACTGGAAGGAAAGGCGGCCAAATGAGGTGTTGGCTTTGGGGGTGACCAGTGAGATATACCTGCTGGAGCGAGTGCTACGGGTGGGTGCTGCTATGGTTACCAGCGAGCTGAGGTAAGGCGGGGCTTTACCTAGCAGGGACTTGTAGATGACCTGGAGCCAGTGGGTCTGGCGACGAGTATGTAGCGAGAGCCAGCCTCGCTAGAGCATACAGGTCGCAGTGGTGGGTGGTATAAGGGGCTTTGGTGACAAAGCGGATGGCACTGTGATAGACTGTGCATCCAGTTTGCTGAGTACAGTATTGGAAGCTGTTTTGTAGATGACATCGCCGAAGTCGAGGATCGGTAGGATAGTCAGTTTTACTAGTGCAAGTTTGGCAGCATGAGTGAAGGAGGCTTTGTTGCGAAATAGAAAGCCGATTCTAGATTTAATTTTGGAGGTGTTTAATGTGAGTCTGGAAGGAGAGTTTACAGTCTAGCCAGACACCTAGGTATTTGTAGTTGTCCACGTATTCTAGGTCAGAGCCGTCCAGGGTAGTGATGCTAGTCGGGCGGGCGGGCGGGTGCAGGCAGCGAACGGTTGAAAAGCATGCATTTGGTTTTACTAGCGTTTAAGAGCAGTTGGAGGCCACGGAAGTAGTGTTGTATGGCATTGAAGCTCGTTTGGAGGTTAGTTAAGACAGTGTCCAAAAAAAGTGCCAGAATTATACAGAATGGTGTCGTCTATACAGAATGGTGTCGGCATAGAGGTGGATCAGAGAATCACCAGCAGCAAGAGCGACATCATTGATGTATACAGAGAAGAGAGTCGGCCCAAGAATTGAACCCTGTGGCACCCCCATAGAGACTGCCAGAGGCCCGGACAACAGGCCATCCGATTTAACACACTGGACTCTGTCAGCAAAGTAGTTGGTGAACCAGGCGAGGCAATCATTAGAGAAACCAAGGCTGTTGAGTCTGCCGATAAGGATGTGGTGACTGACAGAGTCGAAAGCCTTGGCCAGGTCAATGAATACGGCTGCACAGTAATGTCTCTTATCGATGGCGGTTATGATATCGTTTAGTACCTTGAGCGTGGCTGAGGTGCACCCGTGACCAGCTCGGAAACCGGATTGTACAGCGGAGAAGGTACGGTGGGATTCGAAGTGGTCAATGATTGAGGTCGTCACCTCATAAAAGTACTTGGGAGTATGGCTACATGGTACACTGTACTTATCTCGGCACATATCAAAGCTGCAGGCAAAGGTTAAGGGCAGACAAAGCTTGTTGGACACTAAGAAAGCTTTGTTGAGAGCATTTAACACAAAATCTGGGGAGGGGCCAGCTGAATATAAGACTGTATCATCTGCAAATAAATGGATGAGAGAGCTTCCTACTGCCTGAGCAATGTTGATGATGTAAATTGAGTAGAGAGTGGTGCCTAAGATCGAGCCTTGGGGTACTCCCTTGGTGACTGGCAGTGGTTGAGAGAGCAGATGTTCTGACTTTATACACTGCACTCTTTGAGAGAGGTAGTTAACCAGGCCAAAGACCCCTCAGAGACACCAATACTCCTTAGCCAGCCGACAAGAATGGAATGGTCTACCGTATCAAAAGCTTTGCCAAGTCAATAAAAATAGCAGCACAACATTGCTTAGAATCAAGGGCAATGGTCACATAATTTGGATATTTTTAAGGTTGCATTGATACATCTATAACCTGAGCAGAAACCAGATTGTATACTAGAAAGAATACTACAGACAGTCAGTCAGTCAGTTGACATGTTTTTCCAACACTTTTGATAAACAGGGCAAAATAAAAATTGTATCATCTTGATCTCCCCCTTTAAATAAATGGCGCTCCGTGGCTGTCTCCCAAGCAATGGGAACCTTCCCAGAGAGGAGAGACAGGTCAAAAATTATTGAGATAGGCTTGGCTATGATAGGGGCTGAAACCTTAATAAAGATACATCTGACCCAGATGTTTTTGGGGGTCTAGTTTAAGGAGCTCCTTTAGCACCTCAGACTCAGTGAAAGGAAGAAACTTTGTAGCGTGGCAGGAAAAAAAGATGGAGGAGCTTCAGGCCTAGTCGATTTAAGATGGGTGGGAGATGAGGAAATGAGGCATGGCTGAGTCAAACAGAAATCCTGACTTAATTAAGTGGGGATTAAAGAGCTCAGCCATGTGCTCCTTGTCAGTAACAACCACATCATAAACATTAAGGGACATGGGCAGCTGTGAGGAGGAGGGTTTAATCTCCAGGTCTTTAACCATTTTCTAGAACTTCTTGGGGTTAGACCCACAGAGAGAGAACTACTCCTTATAGTAACTAACTTTGGTCTTCTGGATAGCCTGAGTGCATTTATTTCTCATGTGCCTGAACTAAAGTATGTGTGTGCCAAGATTTTCGCCAAATGGAATTCTGAGGTGGAGTAACTCTGCAAGATCACGATCGAACCAGGGGCTGAACCTGTTTTTAATTGTCATTTTCTTTATGGGGGTGTGTTTGTTAACAATACCACTGAAAATATCAAAAAGGAATGTCCAAGCGTCTTCGACAGAGGGGATCAAGCTGATTCTTTACCAATTTACAGAGTTTTTTAGCAAGCGTCTATGACAAATCAGAACGGGTCGATTCACTGAGCAGCGAACACAGGCTGTAAAACAGTGTATTTATTATGGATCCCCATTAGCTGCAGCCAAGTCAGCAACTTCTCTTCCTGGGTCCAGCAAAATAAAGGCAGTTTATAACATTTTAAAACATTACAATACCTTCACAGATTTCACAACACATTGAGTGCCTTCAGGCCCTTACTCCACCACTACCACATATATACAGTACAAAATCCATGTGTACATGTGTGTATAGTGAGTGTGTTAACGTGTGTGTGTGTGTGTCTGTGTGTGTCTGTGTCTGTGTATGCATATGTCTTTGCCTATGAATGTGTTGCTTCACAGTCCCCGCTGTTCCATAAGGTGTTTTGTTAATATTTTTTTTTAAATCAAATTTTACTGCTTGCATGAGTTACATGATATGGAATAGAATTCCATGTAGTCATGGCTCTATGTAGTACTGTGCTCCTCCCATAGTCTGTTCTGGACTTGGGGACTGTGAAGAGACCTTTTGTGGCATGTCTTGTGGGGTATGCATGGGTGTCCGAGCTGTGCGCCAGTAGTTCAAACAGACAGCTAGGTGCATTCAACATGTCAATACCTCTCATAAATGCAAGTAGTGATGAAGTCAATCTCTCCTCCACTTTGATCCTGGAGAGATTAACATGCATAGTACTATAATTAGCTCTCTGTGTACATCCAAGGGCCAGCTGTGCTGCCCTGTTCTGAACCAATTGTAAGGTCATTACAGAAAACACCAGACTGATACCTATCAGGATTATTTGTGAGGATAACATCAAGGAGAGTAGTCTTTTCTGGGTGTTTGGAGTCATACCTTGTGGGATTGGTAATAATCTGAGAAAGTTCCATTGCTTTAGGACTTGGTCAGGTATTTTAAGCACGTCCCAGTTCTGGTCAAACACAATTGGTTGGTTCTTTGAGCCAGTAAAGGGGGCTTTGCTATTCTTAGGTAGCGGAATGACTTTTGCTTCCCTCCACACCTGAGGGCACACGCTCTCTAGTAGGCTTAAATTAAAGATATGTCAAATATGAGTAGCAATATCGTCTGCTATTATCCTCAGTAATTTTCCATCCAAGTTGTCAGACCCCCGGTGGCTTGTCATTGTTGATACACAACAATAATGTGTTCACTTCTTCCACACGGAATTCAAAAGTACAATTCTTGTCTTTCATAATTTTGTCAGATATACTTGGATGTGTAGTGTCAGCGTTTGTTGCTGGCATGTCATGCCTAACATGCTGACCACTCCGTTCGCGTTGCATGCGCGTACGCGATTATGGCAAAATAATTGTACACATACATGTTATTAAATCATTGCACCCACAGTGCTCGCGTGAGTCAGCGACCGTCTGCGTAGCCGGGCACTAAAATAGAACTTTGTTCTTGATTTTTTCTTTAACGAGTCACCCGACAAGTCCCACATACCCGTCATTCACATAAAGAAGAGACAGAGATTTCATGGAGGTAGGTCGGGGGTGTGTTGTAAGAATCCGACGGCGAGCCCCTCTACCATTAGCCAACGTGCAATCATTGGATACCAAAATGGATGAGCTCCGATCAAGGCAATCCTACCAACGCGAAATTTAAAATTGAAATTTCTGTTTCACTGAGTCATGGCTGAACGACAACATGCATAACATACAGCTGGCAGGGTTTTTGGTCCATCGGCAAGATAGAACAGCTGCCTCCGGTAAGACAATGGGTGGTGGTCTGTGTCTATTTGTAAATAACAACTGGTGCACAAAATATAATATTAAGGAAGTCTCTAGGTTTTGCTCGCCTGAGGTAGAATATTTCATGATAAGCTGTGGACCACACTATTGCCAAAAAGGTTTTCAGCTATATTTTTCGTAGCTGTCTATTTATCATCTTAACGAGCTGTATAAGGCCGTAAGCAAACAAGAAAATATTCATACAGAGGCGGAGCTGCTAGTGGCAGGGAAACTTAAATCCATTTTACCTCATTTCTACCAGCATGTTAAATATGCAACCAGAGGGAAAAAAACCTCTTGACCCCTTTTACTCCACATACATAGATGCGTACAAAGCTTTCCCTCGCCCTCCATTTGGCAAATCTGACCATAACTCTATCCTTCTGATTCCTGCTTACAAGCAAAAACTAAAGCAAGAAGTACGAGTGACTCGCTCAATAAGGAAGTGGTCAGATGACGCTGATGCTAAGCTACAGGACTGTTTTGTTAGCACATACAGATCCACAAATGATGCAATCTCTATTGCACTCCACACTACCCTTTCCCACCTAGACAAAAGGAACACCTATGTGAGAATGCTGTTCATTGACTACAGCTCAGCGTTCAACACCATCGTTCCCTCAAAGCCATCACTAAGCTAAGGACCCTGGGACTAAACACCTCCCTCTGCAACTGGATCCTGGACTTCCTGACGGGCCACCACCAGGTGGTAAGGGTAGGTAACAACACATCTGCCACGCTAATCCTCAACACAGGGGCCCCTCAGGGGTGCATGCTCAGTCCCCTCCTATACTCCCTGTTCAACCGTGACTGCATGGCCAAGCTTGACTCCAACACCATAATTAAGTAAGCCGACGACACAACAGTGGTAGGCCTAATCACCGACAACGATGAGACAGCATATAGGGAGGAGATCAGAGACTTGGCAGTGTGGTGCCAGAATAACAACCTCAACCTCAATTACCGGTCCCCCCTGTATATAGCCTCACGTAGGATATGCTAACTTATGCACATTTAAGTAATTATAATTTCTAGTTCAGACCAGAGCTAGACCAGTGCTAGTGTGAACCAGAGCTAGCTAGCTATGCCAAGGACCAGAACTGGACCAGAGCTAGTCCAAACCAGAGATAGCAAGCTATGCCCAGGACCAGAGCTGGGCCAGTGCTAGTGCAGACCAGAGCACTAGTTGTGGTCAATCCTTGTGTAGTAGTGGTCAGTAGTTGAATAGTTGTGTGGTTGTGTTGCAGGTTCTTTGTGCCCTACAGTATGGACATGGTCAGTAGTTGTGTAGATGTGGTCAGTAGTTGTGTGGTTGTGGTCAGTAGTTGTGGTCAGCAGTTGTGTTGTTGTGGTCAGTAGTTGTGTGGTTGTGTTGCAGGTTCTTTGTGCCCTACAGTATGGACATGGTCAGTTGTTGTGTGGTTGTGGTCAGTAGTTGTGGTCAGCAGTTGTGTTGTTGTGGTCAGCAGTTGTGCTGTTGTTGTCATTAGTTGTGTGGTTCAGTAGTTTTGTGGTCAGTAGTTGTGTGGTTGTGGTCAGTAGTTTTGGTCAGTAGTGGTGGTCAGTAGCGGTCAGTAGTTTTGGTCAATAGTTTAATTAAGTAGTTATGTGGTTAGCTGTGGTCAGCAGTTGTGTGGTTATTGTCAGTAGTTGTGTGGTTCAGTAGTTGTGGTCAGTAGTAGTGTAGTTGTGGTCAGTATCTGTGGGGTTGTAGTCAATAATTGTGGTCAGTAGTTGTTGTGGTAAGTAGTTGTGTGGTTCTGGTCAGTTGTTGAGTGGTTCAGTAGTTATGTGATCAGTAGTTACAATCAGTAGTTGTGGTCAGTAGTTGTGTGGTTCAGTAGTTGTGCGGTTGTGGTCAGTAGTTGTAATCAGTTGTTGTAGTGAGTGATGTGGTCAGTAGTTGTGGTCAGTAGTTGTGGTCAGTTGTTGTAGTCAGTAGGGGTCAGTAGTTGTGGTCAGTAATTGTGTGGTTGTTGTCAGTATATGTGTGGTCAGTAGTTGTGTTCGGTAGTTGTGTGGTCAGTAGTTGTAATCAGTTGTTGTAGTGAGTGATTGTGGTCAGTAGTTGTTGTCAGTAGTTGTGGTCAGTTGTTGTAGTCAGTAGGGGTCAGTAGTTGTGGTCAGTAATTGTGTGGTTGTTGTCAGTATATGTGTGGTCAGTGGTTGTGTGGTTCTGGTCAATAATTGTATTCAGTAGTTGTGGTCGGTAGTTGTGTGGTCAGTAGTTGTGTGGTTCTGGTCAGTAATTGTGTTCAGTAGTTGTGGTCGGTAGTTGTGGTCGGTAGTTGTGTGGTTGTTGTCAGTATATGTGTGGTCGGTAGTTGTGTTCAGTAGTTGTGGTTAGTAGTTGTGTGGTTGTTGTCAGTATATGTGTGGTCAGTAGTTGTGTGGTCAGTAGTTGTGTGGTTCTGGTCAGTAATTGTGTTCAGTAGTTGTGTGGTCAGTAGTTGTGTGGTTCTGGTCAATAATTGTGTTCAGTAGTTGTGTGGTCAGTAGTTGTGTGATTCAGTAGTTGTATGGTCAATAGTTGTGTGGTCGTTGTCAGTAGTTGTGAGGTTGTGGTCCAACTACAGTTGTGTGTGAAAACTGAAAGTGCAACAAGAAGTGATTAGGGCTGTTGCAGTGACCATCTTACTGCCACACCGGCCGGCAGTCATGAGTCATGACCGCAGAAATGTCCTCTTATGCACTCTGGACATACTTTGGTATTACCCAACATGCTAACAACCGTCAGGTCCTAATGGCCTGCTACTCAGGGCTCTATTGTCCCTCTAACCACTCTGACATCAATGCAAAATGAAAATCATATCAAACACATCATCAAAACAGTATCATGCTTTTAAAACACCTCACATCAATTTGAAGAAAGAAGTTCAACAGCAGGTTGAAACTGAGTGGAAAACATGGTCGTTGAGGATGTTGTTTCAAAGCCTAACACAACAATATGGACAGCGCTTTCAAGGGTGATGAATAATTCAAAACACCCATACATATATTAGAGCTTATGAGCCCAAATCCGAAATAAAAACCTGACTAAACATTATGATTTGTGCTGCCTACCGCATATTATACTTGGCAGAAAAATGTAAAACAAAACTTATTTAAGATGTCTGTGGTACATAATTGGTCTAGCCTATACTTCAAAATTAGACAAGTTTGAGTAATGGCCTTTGAGTGTAGACTGTATTATTATGCATACTGGATGGACTGGTTACCTTCTGCTACGCTACGTCTATCCACTAGTCTGACAGAGAACGTAGAGCCCTAGGCCAACAAAAGGAATATTTATTGATTGTGTTGCTGGGACGCTTCTGATTGCCATCAGAGGAAGATCTTTAAAGGTAAGCAATTTATTTTATCGCTATTTTTGAGTTTTGTGACACCACTGCTGGTTATGAAATTATGCTAATGCAGGAATTACGCAGGGCACTGTCCTCACACAATCAAGTGTTATGTTATTCGCCGTAAAGCCTTTTTGAAATCTGACAATGCTGTGAGATTACCAAGATTCTAAGCTTTTGAAAAGTGTGCAACACTTGTATTTTCAAGAATGTTTAATATTACTACTTTTGTAATTTGAATTTGGTGCTTTGCATTTTTCCGGATGTTGTCGCAGATGGGGCGCTGTCGCCCCACTGCTCCCTAAGATAAGCGTGATTCAAGACTAGTAGCCAGTTAGCCCCTGTTAGCGGTCTTCACCTTTGACTCGGTCACCAGCCAGCCTCAGCTCAGTCAATACCTGCCAGTCTGCAAAGCGCAAAATCAACCTAGAGCATATCGGACTGCTTTTTCTCTACCACATCTCCAGATTCCTACCGCAAGCTCTGAACCTATACACCGGATCATCGCAGCTAGCTAGCTGCTATCCGAGTGGCTACTCCTGGCTAACGTCACTGTCCCGAAGCAAGCACCAGTTAGCCTCGAGCTAAGCCCATCTCCCAGATAGCCGAAGAGGTCCACCAGCCAATGCTTGGGCTACAATACCTCTTTTGCCAATTGGCCTGGACCCTTTACTGCCGACACAGAGCCCTACCGATCCATCACGACTGGTCTGCCAACGTAATCGTCTGAGGTGGTTTCAACAGGCTCTTCTGTTGCCATGTCGCTGGAGGCCCATCTGCTAGCCCCGGCCCGCTAGCTGTCTGAATCACAGTGTCTCCAGCTCACCTAGCATAGTAGCGACTACTGAATCGGCTCCCTGACTCATCTATTGCTACTCAATGGACCCTGTGATCACTCGGCTACACATGCCTCTCCCTAATGTTAAGATGCCTTGTCTACTGCTGTTTTGGATAGTGATAATTGTCTTATTTCACTGTAGAGCCCCCAGCCCTGCCCAATATGCCTTAGATAGACATTTTGTTCCACAGCCCCACACATGCGGTGACCTCACCTGGCTTAACTTGAGCCCCTAGAGACAAAACCTCTCTCATCGTCATTCAAAGCCTAGGTTTACCTCCACTGTACTCACATCCTACCATACCCTTGTCTATACATTATGCCTTGAATCTATACTTCCACGCCCAGAAATCTGCTCCTTTTACTCTCTGTTCCGAACGCACTAGACGACCAGTTCTTATAGCCTTTAGCCATATCCTTATCCTTCTCCTCCCCTGTTCCTCTGGTGATGTAGAGGTTAATCCAGGCCCTGCATCCCCCAGCAGCACTCCCATCCCCAGGCGCTCTCATTTGTTGACTTCTGTAACAGTAAAAGCCTTGGTTTCATGCATGTTAACATTAGAAGCATCCTCCCTAAGTGTGTTGTATTCACTGCTATAGCACACTCCGCCAAACCTGATGTCCTAGCCATGTCTGAATCCTGGCTTAGGAAGGCAACCAAAAATCCTAAAATGTACATCCACAACTACAACAATTTCCGAAAAGATAGAACTGCCAAAAGGGGTGGAGTTTCAATCTACTGCAGAGTTCTGTCATACTATCCAGGTCTGTGCCAAAACAATTCAAGCTTCTACTTTTAAAAATCTACCTCTCCAGAAACAAGTCTCTCACCATTGCCGGTTGTTATAGACCCCCCTCAGCCCCCAGCTGTGCCCTGGACACCATATGTAAATTGATTGCCCCCCATCTATCTTCAGAGTTTGTACTGTTAGGTGACCTAAACTGGTCGTCCTACAATCTAAGCGAGATGCCCTCAATCTCACACAAATTATCAAGGAACCTACCAGGTACAGTCCTAAATCCGTAACCATGGGCACCTTCTTAGATATCATCCTGACCAACCTGCCCTATAAATACACCTCTGCCGACTTCAACCAGGATCTCAGCGATCACTGCCTCATTGACTGCATCCGTAATGGGTCAAACGCTCCCATAAACACTTCAGCGAACAGGCCGGTCTAATCGACCTGGCCCGGGTATCCTGGAAAGATATTGACCTCATCCTGTCATTAGAGGACACCTGGTTGCTCTATAAAAGTGTTTTCCTCACCATCTTAAATAAGCATGCCCCATTCAAAAAAAGTAGAACTAAGAAACGATATAGCCATTGGTTCACCCCAGACTTGACTGCCCTTGACCAGCACAAAATCATTCTGTGGCATTCTGCATTAGCATCGAATAGCCCCCGCGATATGTAACCTTTCAGGGAAGTCAGGAACTAATATACACAGTCAGTTAGGAAAGCTAAGGCTAGCTTTTTCAAACAGAAATTTGCATCCTGTAGCACTAATTCCAAAAAGATTTGGGACACTGTAAAGTCCATGAAGAATAAGAACACCTCCTCCCAGCTTCCCACTGCACTTAGGCTAAGAAACACTGTCAAAATCCAGACAGCTGATGTTCTGAAAGAGCTGCAGAATCTGGATCTCTACAAATCAGCTGGGCTAGACAATCTGGACCCTCTCTTTCTAAAATTATTAGCTGAAATTGTTGCAACTCCTGTTACGAGCCTGTTCAACCTGTCTTTCGTATTGTCTGATCCCCAAAGATTGGAAAGCTGCCGCAGTCATCTCCCTCTTCAAAGGGGGAGACACTCTAGAGCCAAACTGTTACAGACCTATGTCCATCCTGCCCTGCCTTTCTAAAATCGTTGAAAGCCAAGTTAACAAACAGATTACCGACCATTTCGAATCCCACCGTACCTTCTCCACTATGCAATCCGGTTTCCGAGCTGGTCATGGGTGCACCTCAGCCACGCTCAAGGTCGATAAAAGACATTACTGTGCAGCCATATTCATTGATCTGGCCAAGGCTTTCGACTCGGTCAAATACTGCATTCTTATCGGCAGACTCAATTGCCTTGGTTTCTCAAACGACCGCCTCGCCTAGTTCACCAACTACTTCTCAGATAGAGTTCAGTGTTTCAAATTGGAGGGCCTGTTGTCCGGACCTCTGGCAGTCTCTATGGGGGTGCCACAGGGTTTAATTCTTGGGCCGACTCTCTTCTCTGTATACATCAATGATGTCGCTCTTGCTGCTGGTGAGTCTCTGATCCACCTCTATGCAGACGACACTATTCTGTATAATTCTGGCCCTTCTTTGGACACTGTGTTAACTAACCTCCAGACGAGCTTCAATGCCAAACAACTCTCCTTCCGTGGCCTCCAACTGCTCTTAAACGCAAGTAAAACTAAATGCATGCTCTTCAACCGATCGCTGCCCGCACCTGTCCGCCCGTCCAGCATCACTACTCTGGACGGTTCTGTCTTAGATTATGTGGACAACTACAAATATCTAGGTGTCTGGTTAGACTGTAAACTCTCCTTCCAGACTCACATCAAACATCTCCAATCTTAAATTAAATTTAGAATTGGCTTCCTATTTTGCAACAAAGCATCCTTCACTTATGCTGCCAAGCATACCCTCGTAAAACTGACCATCCTACCGGTCCTCGACTTTGGTGATGTCATTTACAAAATAGCCTCCAATACGCTACTCAACAAATTGGATGCAGTCTATCACAGTGCCATCCGTTTTGTCACCAAAGCCCCATATACTACCCACCACTGCGACCTCGCTTTACACTCGCTTTACACTCGTCGCCATACCTCGCTTTACACGCGTCGCCATACCCACTGGCTCCAAGTCATCTACAAGTCCCTGTTAGGTAAAGTCCCGCCTTATCTCAGCTCTCTGGTCACCATAGCAGCACCAACCCGTAGCACGCGCTCCAGCAGGTATATCTCACTGGTCACCCCCAAAGCCAATTCCTCCTTTGGCCCACTCTCCTTCCAGTTCTCTGCTGCCAATGACTGGAACGAACTACAAAAATCGCTGAAACTGGACACACTTATCTCCCTCACCAGCTTTAAGCTCCAGCTGTCAGAGCAGCTCACAGACCCCTGCACCTGTATATAGCCCATCTGTAAATAGCCCAACCAACTACCTCATCCCCTACCGTATTTATTTATTTATCTTGTTCCTTTGCACCCCAGTTTTTCTACATTGCACATTCATCTACTGCACATCTACCATTCCAGTGTTTAAATGCTATATTGCAATTACTTTGGCACCATGGCCTATTTATTGCCATACCTTCCTTATCCTACCTCATTTTCACTCTTTGTATATAGATTTTTTTTTTCTACTGTATTATTGACTGTATGTTTGTTTTTACTCCATGTGTAACTCTGTGTTGTTGTATGTGTCGAACTGCTTTGCTTTATCTTGGCCAGGTCGCAGTTGTAAATGAGAACTTGTTCTCAACTTGCCTACCTGGTTAAATAAAGGTGAAATAAAAATAAAATTAAAATAAATAAACCCATATCGGGTGAACCGGTGATAAATTACAACACTTTTTGTAAATAGTCCCCCCATTTTAGGGCACCAAAAGTATTGGGACAATTTGTGTATGAATGTAGTACAAGTTTAATGTTTGGTCCCATGTTCCTAGCACACAATGACTACATCAAGCTTGTGACTCTACAAATAAATTGGATGAATTTGCTGTTTGTTTTGGTAGTGTTTCAGAATATTTTGTAGCCAATAGAAATTAAAGGTACATAATGTAGTGTGTCATTGTGGAGTCACATTTACTGTAATTAACAAAATAACATATATCTAAACAATTCTACATTAATAATGTGGATAATACCATCATTACAGTTAATCCTGAATGAATCTTGAATAATGATGAGTGAGAAAGTTGCAGACGCACAAATATCATCCCCACAAGACAAACTAATTTATCACCATTACAATATCATGGTAGCATCCACATTAATGTGTCTTATATATTGGTTCTAATCCCAGTCAGGTGTTTTTATATTGGTTCTAATCCAGTCAGGTTTTCATTATATTGGTTCTAATCCAGACAGGTGTTTTTATATTGGTTCTAATCCAGTCAGGTGTTTTTATATTGGTTCTAATTCCAGTCAGGTGTTTTTATATTGGTTCTAATCCAGTCAGGTGTTTTTATATTGGTTCTAATCCAGTCAGGTTTTCATTATATTGGTTCTAATCCCAGACAGGTGTTTTTATATTGGTTCTAATCCAGTCAGGTTTTCATTATATTAGTTCTAATTCCAGTCAGGTGTTTTATATTGGTTCTAATCCAGTCAAGTTTTCATTATATTGGTTCTAATCCCAGACAGGTGTTTTTATATTGGTTCTAATCTAGTCAGGTTTTCATTATATTGGTTCTAATTCCAGTCAGGTGTTTTATATTGGTTCTAATCCAGTCAGGTTTTCATTATATTGGTTCTAATTCCAGTCAGGTGTTTTAAATTGGTTCTAATCCAGTCAGGTGTTTTTATATTGGTTCTAATTCAGTCAGGTTTTCATTATATTAGTTCTAATTCCAGTCAGGTGTTTTTCTATTGGTTCTAATTCCAGTCAGGTGTTTTTATATTGGTTCTAATCCAAGCCAGGTGTTTTATATATTGGTTCTAATGCCAGGCAGGTGTTTTTTATTTTGGTTCTAATCCCAGACAGGTGTTTATATATTGGTTCTAATCCAGACAGGTGTTTTTATATTGGTTCTAATCCAGTCAGGTGTTTATATATTGGTTCTAATCCAGACAGGTGTTTTTATAATGGTTCTAATCCAGTCAGGTTTTCATTATATTGGTTCTAATTCCAGTCAGGTGTTTTATATTGGTTCTAATCCAGTCAGGTTTTCATTATATTGGTTCTAATTCCAGTCAGGAGTTTTATATTGGTTCTAATCCAGTCAGGTGTTTTATATTGGTTCTAATCCAGTCAGGTTTTCATTATATTGGTTCTAATTCCAGTCAGGTGTTTTATATTGTTTCTAATCCAGTCAGGTTTTCATTATATTGGTTCTAATTCCAGTCAGGAGTTTTATATTGGTTCTAATCCAGACAGGTGTTTTTATATTGGTTCTAATTCAGTCAGGTTTTCATTATATTGGTTCTAATTCCAGTCAGGTGTTTTATATTGGTTCTAATCCAGTCAGGTTTTCATTATATTGGTTCTAATTCAGTCAGGTTTTCATTATATTGGTTCTAATTCCAGTCAGGTGTTTTATATTGGTTCTAATCCAGTCAGGTTTTCATTATATTGGTTCTAATTCCAGTCAGGAGTTTTATATTGGTTCTAATCCAGTCAGGTGTTTTATATTGGTTCTAATCCAGTCAGGTTTTCATTATATTGGTTCTAATTCCAGTCAGGAGTTTTATATTGGTTCTAATCCAGACAGGTTTTCATTATATTGGTTCTAATTCCAGTCAGGAGTTTTATATTGGTTCTAATCCAGACAGGTGTTTTTATATTGGTTCTAATCCAGTCAGGTTTTCATTATATTGGTTCTAATTCCAGTCAGGTGTTTTATATTGGTTCTAATCCAGTCAGGTTTTCATTATATTGGTTCTAATTCCAGTCAGGTGTTTTTATATTGGTTCTAATTCCAGGAAGGTGTTTTTTATTTTGGTTCTAATCCCAGCCAGGTGTTTATATATTGGTTCTAATTCAGTCAGGTGTGTTTTATATTGGTTCTAATCAGCCAGCTATTTTATATATTGGTTCTAATCCAGCCTGTTTTTTTTTTATATTGGTTCTAATCCAGCCAGGTGTACACAGGACCCCAGTTCACCATCACTACGATTCTGCGGATACGCACGGGTACCTATGCCTGTCAGGCTCAGAACACGTACCTCAACACCCGCTCTCTCAAGACCATCAGCCTCACCGTTTACTGTGAGTAACCTCTGAGTTCTAAACCCTAACCCCTGACTTCTAACACCTGACCTCACACACACACGCACAGGCAAACACATATACCAACACGACACACACACACACACACACACACACACACACACACACACACACAAAACCACAGAAACACACAACACACACACAATCACACACACACACTGGCACAAACACACACACACGCAGGCAGGCACACACAATAACAACACAGTCAACACAGTGTTGCGCTGTATGTTGTCCCCCTGTCCCGTAGACCCTCCAGATGGTTCCCCCTCCTGCTCTGTTCTGCCAGCAATGAACTACTCCTCCCTCAACCTGACCTGTTCATGGCCGGGGGGCCTGCCCCCCCCTTCACTACGATGGACCACAAACCTTCTGGCACAGGTACACACACACACATGCACACACACACACACACACACACACACACACACACACACACACACACACACAGGTACACACACAGAAAGGCTCCTAACAAGTTAAATGATTGTTGTTCTGGTTGTTATTGTACCAGGGAGGGGCGTGGCTTGGGGGTGAAGGGGCGTGGCCAGCCAACAATGTCTCCATACTGCAGTCTGGATCCCAGACCAACAACAACTCTCTGTTCACCTGCCTGGGGATGCACCCTGCTCTCAACACCTCCACACAATGCACTGCACGGGCCTGTAAGTCTCAACACCTCCACACAATGCACTGCACGGGCCTGTAAGTCTCACACACCTCCACACAATGCACTGCACGGGCCTGTAAGTCTCAACACCTCCACACAATGCACTGCACGGGCCTGTAAGTCTCACACACACCATGGTCCTATATTTAAAAAAAAAAATATATTTAACCTTTATTTAACCAGGTAGGCAAGTTGAGAACAAGTTCTCATTTACAACTGCGACCTGGCCAAGATAAAGTAAAGCAGTTCGACACATACAACAACATATAGTTACACATTGGAGTAAAGAAACACACAGTCAATAATACAGTAGAAAAAAATCCATATACAATGTGTGCAAATGTGGTAAGATAAGGAACGTAAGGCAATAAATAGGCCCTGGTGGCGAAGTAATTACAGTATAGCAATTTAACACTGGAATGGTAAATGTGCAGTAGATGAATGTGCAAAGTAAAAATACTGGGGTGCAAAGAGCAAGATAAATAAATGAATACGGTAGGGGATGAGGTAGTTGGTTGGGCTATATACAGGTGCAGTGATCTGTGAGCTGCTCTGACAGCTGGTGCTTAAAGCTACTGAGGGAGATAAGTGTCTCAAGTTTCAATGAGTTCGTTCCAGTCATTGGCAGCAGAGAACTGGAAGGAAAGGCAGCCAAAAGAGGAATTGGCTTTGGGGGTGACCAGTGAGATATACCTGCTGGAGCGTGTGCTACGGGTGGGTGCTGCTATGGTTACCAGCGAGCTGAGATAAGGCGGGGCTTTACCTAGCAGGGACTTGTAGATGACCTGGAGCCAGTGGGTCTGGCGACGAGTATGTAGCGATGGCCAGCCGACTAGAGCATACAGGTCGCAGTGGTGGGTGGTATAAGGGGCTTTGGTGACAAAACGGATGGCACTGTGATAGACTGCATCCAGTTTGCTGAGTAGAGTATTGGAAGCTGTTTTGTAGATGACATCGCCGAAGTCGAGGATTGGTAGGATGGTCAGTTTCACTTGTGCAGGTTTGGCAGCATGAGTGAAGGAGGCTTTGTTGCGAAATAGAAAGCCGATTCTAGATTTAATTTGGGATTGGAGATGTTTAATGTGAGTCTGGAAGGAGAGTTTACAGTCTAGCCAGACACCTAGGTATTTGTAGTTGTCCACGTATTCTAGGTCAGAGCCGTCCAGGGTAGTGATGCTAGTCCGGCGGGCGGGTGCAGGCAGCGAATGGTTGAAAAGCATGCATTTGGTTTTACTTGCGTTTAAGAGCAGTTGGAGGCCACAGAAGTCATGTTGTATGGCATTGGAGCTCGTTTGGAGGTTAGTTAACACAGTGTCCAAAGAAGGGCCAGAAGTATACAGAATGATGTCGTCTGCATAGAGGTGGATCAGAGAATCACCAGCAGCAAGAGCGACATCATTGATGTATACAGAGAAGAGAGTCGGCCCAAGAATTGAACCCTGTGGCATCCCCATAGAGACTGCCAGAGGCCCGGACAACAGGCCCTCCAATTTAACACACTGAACTCTGTCTGCAAAGTAGTTGGTGAACCAGGCGAGGCAATCATTAGGGAAACCAAGGCTGTTGAGTCTGCCGATAAGGATGTGGTGATTGACAGAGTCAAAAGCCTTGGCCAGGTCAAAAGCCTTGGCCAGGTCAATGAATACGGCTGCACAGTAATGTCTCTTATCGATGGCGGTTATGAAATCGTTTAGTACCTTGAGCGTGGCTGAGGTGCACCTGGACCAGCTCGGAAACCGGATTGCACAGCGGAGAAGGTACGGTGGGATTCGAAGTGGTCAATGATCTGTTTATTAACTAGGCATTCGAAGACTTTAGAGAGGCAGGGCAGGATGGATATAGGTCTATAGCAATTTGGGTCTAGGGTGTCACCCCCTTTGAAGAGGGGGATGACCGCGGCAGCTTTCCAATCTTTTGGGATCTCGGACAACACCAAAGAGAGGTTGAGCAGACTGGTAATAGGAGTTGCAACAATGGCGGCAGATAGTTTTAAAAAGGGAGGGTCCAGATTGTCTAGTCCAGCAGATTTGTACGGGTCCAGATTTTGCAGGTCTTTCAGAACATCTGCTATCTGGATTTGGTTGAAGGAGAAGCTGGGGAGGCTTGGACAAGTAGCTGCGGGGGCTGTTGGCCGGGGTTGGGGTAGCCAGGAGGAAAGCATGGTCAGCCGTAGAGAAATGCTTGTTGAAATGTTTGCTTATCATGGATTTATCGGTGTTGACCGTGTTACATAGCCTCAGTGCAGTAGGCAGCTGGGAGGAGGTGCTCTTGTTCTCCATGGACTCCATATGCCACATACACGCACACACACCAGTGTTGCGGAAGCTACACTGAAAATATAGTTTACCAAACTACAAATTACTTCACACTGGAAGAAGTTAAGCTACACTATTGTATTTATTTAACCTTTATTTAACTAGGCAAGTTAGTTAAGAACAAATTCTTATTTACAATGACGGCCTACCAGAAGGCCTCCTGCGGGACGTGATCTGGAAATAAAAAAATACATAGAAAATATAGGACAAAAAACACATCACGACATGAGAGACAACACAACACAACACAACACTACATAAAGAGAGACCTAAGACAACAACATAACTTGGCAGTAACACACGACAACACAATATATATCATGCAAAGCAGCCACAACTGTCAGTAAGAGTGTCCATGATTGAGCCTTTGAATGAAGAGATTGAGATAAAACAGTTTGAGTGTTTGTTGCAGCTTGTTTCAGTCTCTAGCTGCAGGGAACTGAAAAGACAAGCAAACCAGGGATGTGTGTGCTTTGGGGACCTTTAACAGAATGTGACTGGCCAAACTGATGTTGTATGTGGCGGATGAGGGCTGCAGTAGATATCTCAGGTGGGGGGGAGTGAGGCCTAAGAGGGATTTATAAATTAGCATCAACCAGTGGGTCTTGCGACATGTATACAGAGATGACCTGTTTAAAGAGGAGTATAGAGTGCAGTGATGTGTCCTATAAGGAGCATTGGTGGAAAATCTGATGGCCGAATGGTAAAACACTAGCCACTCAAGAGCACCCTTACCACTAAAGCTACACTTAAGAAGATTTTGGTTTCGTAACTAAAGTTAGTTTAAAGAGTAGTTCACTACATTCAAACAACTTTGTAAAACATTCTGATATACTATATACACCTGATGTGTCACAAATCTGAAATTACTTGTCAGCGGACCAAGTAATTTGGTGTTACTCTAAAGCGGAAAGGAATAAACGAGTCAGGAGTAGGTTTGCTTAATTGAACAAAGTTCTCTATTGAGGGATTTCTTTCAACTCAAACACTCCAACACAATCAATGATAATCTCCCAAGGAAAATCTTCTTCTTCAGACCAATGCGGAACACAAGACAATTATCTTCAAACTATTACATAAATCGTGGATAGCTCCTCTCTCCTCTCTCCTGGTGACCGTTCCCCAGAAGTAGTTTAACTTCTTGTCCTCTTCTCCTTCCCAAAAGATATGTCTTCCCCCTTGGAGGAGCAAACACTCTTTCCTTCTTTGTCTTCCCTCCTCCCTATGCATGGTTGGGCTACTATCCGTGAGCCCAGCCTGCCCTCTGGTGGTCCTTCCACATACTCAAATTCAGATCACTTTTGGGTCATATGTGACCGACCGGCATGGTTGAAGCAACATGTGGAATTGAGCTATAAAATGTTCTATCCTGATTCTGCTTTGAAACTTGTAACCCCACTTTTGAGAAAATTTACCTTGAATGTTTTGGTACCTACTGGAGAGCTCTTCTTTGTCTACACCATTTCAGCCTCGTTCACACCCACTTAAGCCTTAGCCCCACTCATCTCTTTAAGGATTCACATGTGATGCCATGTGCTAAACAAAGTGAGTAAGGGAGTGTAGTAAACAACCAAAGATTTCAAGACTCAAAGTGGTGAAAGTAGTAGAAAAAAATACACTTAATCTAGTCCTTGGCCTATATCCTAATCTGACTTTGGTGTAGGTCATGTTGTTCCTCACATTAGCGTCTCTGGTAAACACATATCTTTATTTGTCAGGTGTAAACGGTACAGTGAATAGGTTATTTGCATAGTAGCAATATCAAAAATAGAAAGTGTCCAGATAAATATTGTATAAATATTTTATAATTATTAGATGATTCTTACCCAGACACACTTGTCTAACTTGATTGGTCATGTAATCATCTGGCGAAGTGGAGTCTTTTGTTTATTCATGTAGCTACAATGTTCCTCCTTTAAAAGTTGCGTCATACTGCGGCACACCCTGCGTGCTGCTGCAGCATTCTGTGGCACGTCATTTAATTCTCAGCCATTTTTTCTGTTACTGCAAGTTATTGCTAGTTTGACCACCAGAGGGCATCTTTGAAAAACATTTGATAGTATTTTGCATTGGCATTACCAGAGAATTTAAAACCTTTTTGTAATAACATAGTATATGGGATTGATTTTAAGAAATGTGGCTTAATTAATTAGAATAATATTATGGTGTTTCTATTCAGAGAAAAACAAAAAACGAAACCCTCAGGGTTTCTATGGTGCTGTACAACGTGAAGTTGGAAGTAGGCTACAGGATCGGAGGATTCTCAATTGTTTGCCTTCACTAGACAACTTTGTTCCAATAATTCTGTAAATCAGTGATATTTATTCCCATAGAAATTCGCATCTCCCGGCTAGCAACAACAATACTTCTCTCGCCATCTGGCTTGGATCCCTCCCGACACAACGCCCCGTCGTACCACTTCGACTGCCGACGATTACTCCATCCGCTCTGCCTGCAACCGGCCTCTGTCGGACGTCACAGCAGACGATTCTACCAACGCCGGCCTGCTAACTCTTAACTTTAAACGCTGTGTCTCCTGCGTGCCCGGCGTAGTAACGACTACCTCGCGGCTTCCCTGCCCCATCTATTGCTGTTCACTGGACCCTATGATCACTCGACTACATAGCTGATGCCTGCAGAACTATTCATTAATCACGGTACTCCTTTCTGTTTATTTTTTTATTTATTTTATTTATCTGTCGGCCCCAGCCGCGTACTCAGGCCCTGTGTGTTGCTAACCAACCCTCTGCCCATTCATCGCCAGTTTTACATGTTGTTGTCTTAGCTGACTAGCGGTTGCGGTCTTACCCGCTGTTGTCCTAGCTAGCTCTCCCAACCAACACCTGTGTTTGCTTTATGCCTTGCTTTATGTCCATCTCAAGTGTCAATATGCCCTGTTTACTGTTGTTTAGGATAGTTATCATTGTTTTAGTTTACAGTGGAGCCCCTAGGCCCACTCTACATGCCTCAGATTCCTCCTTTGTCCCACCTCCCACACATGCGGTGACCTCACCCAGTATTACCAGCACCTCCAGAGATGCAACCACTCTCATCATCACTCGGTGCCTGGGCCTACCTCCACTGTACTTTCACTCCACCATACCCCTGTCTGCACATTATACCCTGAATCTATTCTACCACACCCAGAAATATGCTCCTTTTATTCTCTGTTCCCAACGCACTAGACGTCCTGTTCTGATAGCTTTTAGCCATACCCTCATCCTGCTCCTCCTCTGTTCCTCGGATGATGTGGAGGTAAACCCAGGCCCTGTAGCCCCCAGCACCACACCTATTCCCAGGCCCCAGGCACTCTCTTTTGTTGACTTCTGTAACCGTAAAAACCTTGGTTTCATGCATGTTAACATCAGAAGCCTCCTCCCTAAGTTTGTTTTACTCACTGCTTTAGCACACTCTGCCAACCCTGATGTCCCGGCCATGTCTGAATCCTGGCTTAGGAAGACCACCAAAAATTCTGAGATTTCCATACCCAACTACAAAATTTCCGCCAAGATAGAACTGCCAAAAGGGGGCGGAGTTGCAATCTATTGCAGAGATAGCCTGCAGAGTTCTGTCATACTTCCCAGATCTATGCCCAAACAGTTCGAACTTCTAATTCTAAAAATGAATCTCTCCAGAAATAAGTCTCTCACTGTTGCCGCCTGCTATAGACCCCCTTCAGCTCCCAGCTGTGCCCTGGACACCATATGTGAATTGATTGCCCCCCATCTATCTTCAGAGTTCGTTTTGTTAGGTGACCTAAACTGGAATATGCTTAACACCCCGGCAGTCCTACAATCTAAGCTAGATGCCCTCAATCTCACACAAATCATCAAGGAACCCACCAGGTACAATCCTAAATCTGTAAACATGGGCACCCTCATAGACATTATCCTGACCAACTTGCCCTCCAAATACACCTCTGCTGTTTTCAATCAGGATCTCAGCGACCACTGCCTCATTGCCTGCATCTGCTATGGGCCCGTGGTCAAACGACCACCCCTTATCACTGTCAAACATTCCCTAAAACACTTCTGCGAGCAGGCCTTTCTAATCGACCTGGCCCGGGTATCCTGGAAGGATATTGACCTCCTCCCGTCAGTCAAGGATGCCTGGTCGTTCTTTAAAAGCAACTCACCATCTAAAATAAGCATGCCCCTTTCAAAAGATGTAGGACTAAGAACAGATACAGCCCTTGGTTCACTCCAGACCTGACTGCCTTTGACCAGCACAAGAACATCCTGTGGCGGACTGCTATTGCATCGAATAGTCCCCGCGATATGCAACTGTTCAGGGAAGACAGGAACCAATACACGCAATCAGTCAGGAAAGCAAAGGCTAGCTTTTTCAAACAGAAATTTGCATCATGTAGCTCTAACTCCAAAAAGTTTTGGGACACTGTCAAGTCCATGGAGAACAATAGCACCTCCTCCCAGCTGCCCACTGCACTGAGGCTAGGTAACACAGTCACCACCGACAAATCCATGATAATCTAAAATTTCAACAAGCATTTCTCTACGGCTGGCCATGCTTTCCTCCTGGCTACCCCAACCCCGGCCAACAGCTTCACCTCTCCCACAGCTAAAAATCCAGATAGCAGATGTTCTGAAAGAGCTGCAAAATCTGGACCGCACAAATCAGCTGGACTAGATCAAATGAAATGAAATCAAATTTATTTATAAAGCCCTTCTTACATCAGCTGATGTCACAGAGTGCTGTACAGAAACCCAGCCTAAAACCCCAAACAGCAAGCAATGCAGGTGTAAAAGCACGGTGGCTAGGAAAAACTCCCTAGAAAGGCCAAAACCTAGGAAGAAACCTAGAGAGGAAACAGGCTGTAAGGAGTGGCCAGTCCTCTTCTGGCTGTGCCAGGTGCAGATTATAACAGAACATAAAACAGGCAGAACAGTTGAAACTGGAGAAGCAGCACGGCCAGGTGGACTCGGGACATCAAGGAGTCATCAGGCCAGGTAGGCCTTGAGGAATGGTCCTAATGCTCAGGTCCTCCGAGAGAGAGAGAAGAAAAAAAAAAGAAAGAGAGGGAGATAATTAGAGAGAGCATACTTAAATTCACACAGGACACCAGATAAGAGAGGAGAAATACTCCAGATATTACAGACGGACCCTAGCCCCCCGACACATAAAATACTGCAGCATAAATACTGGGGGCTGAGATAGGAGGGGTCGGGAGACACTGTGGCCCGTCCGACGATACACCGGACAGGGCCAAACAGGCAGGATATAACCCCACCCACTCTGCCAAGCACAGCCCCCACACCACTAGAGGGATATCTTCAACCACCAACTTACCATCCTGAGACAAGGCCGAGTATAGCCCACAAGATCTCCGCCACGGCACCAGTAAGCCAGTGACTCAGACCCTGTAATAGGGTTAGAGGCAGAGGCAATCCCAGTGGAGGGGAACCGGCCAGGCAAAGACAGCAAGGGTGGTTCATTGCTCCAGTGCCTTTCCGTTCACCTTCACACTCCTGGGCCAGACTACACTCAGTCATAGGACCTACTGAAGAGATGAGTCTTCAATAAAGACTTAAAGGTTGAGACCGAGTCTGCGTCTCTCACATGGATAGGCAGACTGTTCCATAAAAATGGAGCTCTATAGGAAAAAGCCCTGCCTCCAGCTGTTTGCTTAGAAATTCTAGGGACAGTAAGGAGGCTCATGCGTTGTGACCGTGAGCGCATTTACGTATAGGTATGTACGGCAGGACCAAATCGGAAAGATAGGTAGGAGCAAGCCCATGTAATGCTTTGTAGGTTAGCACTAAAACCTTGAAATCAGCCCTTGCCTTAAAAGGAAGCCAGTGTAGAGAGGCTAGTACTGGAGTAATATGATCAAATTTTGGGGTTCTAGTCAAGATTCTAGCAGCCGTGTTTAGCAATAACTGAAGTTTATTTAGTGCTTTATCTTCTTAGGCAGAAGTGGCACTATCCCAACACTACCAGGTGAAATGCAAGACAAAATCCAAAAGTTGAATTATTAAAGATGCACCAATATACAAGTGTTTCATAGTCATCAAAAGCTCTGCTTCTTGGCAATATCACAGCGTTGTTGGATTTAAAAAAGGCTTTACGGCGAAAGCACTACATTTGATTGTTTGAGGGTAGCACCTTCAATATTTTCCATAACCATGAAATCTTTAGCTAGCGCGGTCGATAGAAAATGCATTTCACAGGGAAAACCTGTGCCTTACCTTTTGTAGAACTTCTGCAGAGGGCTTCCTAAGTGTCCAACAAAGACAATCCATGGGTATTTAGTTAAATTACTTTTTCTATTATATCCATAAATATCCGTTTGGTTGGCGCCTTGTGTTCAAAAAATCCAACGTGAAGAGAACGCGTTCAACTAAACCTATAAACTTTCCCTCAACAAAACAAAAAACAATTAAAATGCATCCTTAGCTTATCTTTTATGATAATCTTTCACTTGGATGGTCACCTAAACGTTATATAAGTCAAATAAAGTGGACCGCTCAGCCAAACGTGCGCCCAAAAACGTGCAACTGAAAAATAGCTCCCCTCACTAAAACCTCTACCTATTGAACACATTGGTTCCGATTGCCATACACCTTTACCTATACACTGCTGACATCCAGTGGAAGCTATAGGTACTACATTCAGTGTCCTGGTATAATAACTTTTCTAAAGGCAATCTCTCTAAGTGAGCCATAAGCCACGAGAATGACATTTCTGGATGGAATTTTCTCTGGTTTTTGCGTGCCAAATGAATTCTGTTACACTCACAGACAAAATGTTAACACTTTTGGAAACCTCAGAGTGTTTTCTATCCAATAGTACTAATTATGTGCATATCCTATTTTCTGAGCCTGAGTGGCAAGCATTTTACTTTGGGCACGCCAGACTCTCCAAAACCGACCCCTCAGCTGCCGCTGCCTAAGAATTATCAGGGTAGCCGGAAAGTAAAGCATTGCAGTAGTCTAACCTAGAAGTTACAAATGCATGGATTTTATTTTCTGCATCATTTTTGGACAGAAAGTTTCAGATTATTACAATGTTATGTAGATGGAAAAAATGGTCCTTGAAACGCTCTTGATATGTTCGACAAAAGAGAGATCAGGGTCCAGAGTAACGCCGAGGTCCTTCACATTTTTATTTGAGACGACTGTAAAACCATCATAATTAATTGTCAGATTCAACAGAAGATCTCTTTGTTTCTTGGGACCTAGAACTAGCATCTCTGTTTTGTCAGAGTTTAAAAGTAGAACATTTTCCGCCATCCACTTCCTTATGTCTGAAACACAGGCTTCCAGGGAGGGCAATTTTGGGGCTTCACCATGTTTCATCGAAATGTACAGCTGTGTGTCATCCGCATAGCAGTGAAAGTTAACATTATGTTTCCGAATGACATCACCAAGTGGTAAAATATATAGTGAAAACAATAGTGGTCCCAAAACAGAGCCTTGAGGAACACCAAAATTTACAGTTGATTTGTCAGAGGACAAACCATCCACAGAGACAAACTGATATCTTTCCGACAGATAAGATCTAAACCAGGCCAGAACTTGTCCATGTAGACCAATTTGGGTTTCCAATCTCTCCAAAATAATGTGGTGATTGATGGTATCAAAAGCAGCACTAAGTTCTAGGAGCACGAGGACAGTTGCAGACCCTCGGTCTGACACCATTAAAAGGTCATTTACCACCTTCACAAGTGCAGTCTCAGTGCTATGATGGGGTCTAAAACCAGACTGAAGCGTTTCGTATACATTGTCTTCAGGAAGGCAGTGAGTTGCTGCGCAACAGCTTTTTCTAACATTTTTGAGAGGAATGGAAGATTCGATATAGGCCGATAGTTTTTTATATTTTCTGGGTCATGGTTTGGCTTTTTTAAGAGAGGCTTTATTACTGCCACTTTTAGTGAGTTTGGTACACATCCGATGGATAGAGAGCTGTTTATTATGTTCAACATAGGAGGGCCAAGCACGGGAAGCAGCTCTTTCAGTAGTTTAGTTGGAATAGGGTCCAGTATGCAGCTTGAAGGTTTAGAGGCCATGATTATTTTCATCAATGTGTCAAGAGATATAGTACTAAAAACCTGAGTGTCTCTTGATTTTATGTCCTGGCAAAGTTGTGTGGACTCAGGACAACTGAGCTTTGGAGGAATACGCAGATTTAAAGAGGAGTCCGTAATTTGCTTTCTAATGATCAAGATCTTTTCCTCAAAGAAGTTCATGAATGTATCACTGCTAAAGTGAAAGCCATCCTCTCTTGGGGAATGCTGCTTTTTAGTTAGCTTTGCGACAGTATCAAAAATAAATTTTGGACTATTGTTATTTTCCTCAATTAACTTGTAAAAATAGGATGATCGAGCAGCAGTGAGGGCTCTTCTATACTGCACGGTACTGTCTTTCCAAGCTAGTCGGAAGACTTCCAGTTTGGTGTGGCGCCATTTCCGTTCGAATTTTCTGGAAGCTTGCTTCAGAGCTCTGGTATTTTCTGTATACCAGGGAGCTAGTTTTTTATGGCAAATTATTTTTGTTTTTAGGGGTGCGACTGCATCTAGGGTATTGCGCAAGGTTACATTGAGTTCCTCAGTTAGGTGGTTAACTGATTTCTGTACTCTGACGTCCTTGGGTAGGTGGAAGGATTCTGGAAGGGCATCTAGGAATCTTTGGGTTGTCTGAGAATTTATAGCACGACTTTTGATGATCCTTGGTTGGGGTCTGAGCAGATTATTTGTTGCGATTTCAAACGTAATAAAATGGTGGTCCGATAGTCCAGGATTATGAGGAAAAACATTAAGATCCACAACATTTAGGTCCAGAGTATGACTGTGGCAGTGAGTAGGTCCAGAGACATGTTGGACAAAACCCACTGAGTCGATGATGGCTCCAAAAGCCTTTTGGAGTGGGACTGTGGACTTTTCCATGTGAATATTAAAGTCACCAAAAATTAGAATATTGTCTGCCATGACTACAAGGTCCGATAGGAATTCAGGGAACTCAGTGAGGAACGTTGTATATGGCCCAGGAGGCCTGTAAACAGTAGCTATAAAAAGTGATTGAGTAGGCTGCATAGATTTCATGACTAGAAGCTCAAAAGACGAAAACGTCGTCTTTTTGTTTTTTGTAAATAGAAATGTGTAAATGTTAGCAACACCTCCGCCTTTGAGGGATGCGCGGGGGATATGGTCACTAGTGTAACCAGGAGGTGAGGCCTCATTTAACACAGTAAATTCATCAGGCTTAAGCCATGTTTCAGTCAGGCCAATCACATCAAGATTATGATCAGTGATTAGTTCATTGACTAGAACTGCCTTGGAAGTTAGGGATCTAACATTTAGTAGCCTCATTTTGAGATGTGAGGTATCACAATCTCTTTCGATAATGGCAGCAATGAAGGAGGTCTTTATTCTAGTGAGATTGCTAAAGCGAACACCGCCATGTTTAGTTTTGCCCAACCTAGGTCGAGGCACAGACACAGTCTCAATAGAGATAGCTGAGCTGACTACACTGACTGTGCTAGTGGCAGACTCCACTAAGTTGGCAGGCTGACTAACAGCCTGCTGCCTGGCCTGCACCCTATCTCATTGTGAAGCTAGAGGAGTTAGATCCCTGTCTATGTTCGTAGATAAGATGAGAGCACCCCTCCAGCTAGGATGGAGTCCGTCACTCCTCAACAGGCCAGGCTTGGTCCTGTTTGTAGGTGAGTCGCAGAAAGACTTTGTAGATAACTGGCCCTCTATCTTTTGTGTGGGGCAGAAAACAGTTTTCAACCAGCGATTGAGTTGTGAGACTCTGCTGTAGAGCTCATCACTCCCCCTAACTGGGAGGGGGCCAGAGACAATTACTCGATGCCGACACATCTTTCTAGCTGATTTACACACTGAAGCTATGTTGCGCTTGGTGACCTCTGACTGTTTCATCCTAACATCGTTGGTGCCGACGTGGATAACAATATATCTATACTCTCTACACTCGCCAGTTTTAGCTTTAGCCAGCACCATCTTCAGATTAGCCTTAACGTCGGTAGCCCTGCCCCCTGGTAAACAATGTATGATCGTTGGACGATTCGTTTTAAGTCTAATACTGCGAGTAATGGAGTCGCCAATGACTAGAGTTTTCAATTTGTCAGAGCTAATGGTGGGAGGCCTCGGCGTCTCAGACCCCGTAATGGGAGGAGTAGAGACCAGAGAAGGCTCGGCCTCTGACTCCGGCCCGATGCTTAATGGGGAAAACCGGTTGAAAGTTTGTCGGCTGAATGAGCGACACCGGTTGAACATTGCTACAGCATTTCCTTCCAGAAGCCATGAGAAAATTGTCCGGCTGCGGGGACTGTGCGAGGGGATTTATATTACTATATGTACTTACTGGTGGCACAGACGCTGTTTCATCCTTTCCTACACTTACATTTCCCTTGACTAACGACTGCGTCTGTAGCTGGGCTTGCAGCACAGCTATCCTCGCCAAAAGGCGATCATTCTCCTGTATATTATGAGTACAGCGACTGCAATTAGAAGGCATCATGTTAATGTTACTACTTAGCTTCAGTTGGTGGAGGTCCTGATGAAACACGTCCAGATAAAGCATCCGGAGTGACAAAGTTGAATTTTTAAAAAAGTAGAGCGATGGAAAAACAAAAAACAAACAAAAAAAATAGACGGCAGTTAACAAAGTTAGGTTAGCAACAGAACGCACAGCAGCACGTAAACAAGTCTGTTAGTTGTGACCGATAACAGTTTCTCCTGGCCTACAGAGTACTTTTAGGGTGAGGAACCATCTAATATTGAGTTAATCTGGACCCTCTCTTTTTAAAAATATCTGCTGCCATTGTTGCAACTCCTATTACCAGTCTGCTCAACCTCTCTTTGGTGTCGTCCGAGATCCCAAAAGATTGGAAAGCTGCCACGGTCATCCCTCTCTTCCAAGGGGGTGACACCCTAGACCCAAATTGCTATAGACCTATTTCAATCCTGCCCTGCCTCTCTAAAGTCTTTGAAAGCCTAGTTAATAAACAGATCATTGACCACTTCGAATCCCACCATTCCTTCTCCGCTGTGCAATCCAGTTTCCGAGCTGGTCACGGGTGCACCTCAGCCACGCTCAAGGTACTAAACGATATCATAACCGCCATCGTTAAGAGACATTACTGTGCAGCCGTATTCATTGATCTGGCCAAGGCTTTCGACTATGTCAATCACCACATCCTTATCGGCAGACTCAACAGCCTTGGTTTCTCTAATCATTGCCTCGCCTGGTTCACCAACTACTTTGCTGACAGAGTCCAGTGTGTTAAATCGGAGGGCCTCTTGTCCAGGCTTCTGGCAGTCTCTGGGGGTGCCACAGGGTTCAATTCTTGGGCCAACTCTCTTCTCTGTATACATCAATGATGTCGCTCTTGCTGCTGGTGATTCTCTGATCCACCTCTATGCAGACGACACCATTCTGTATACTTCTGGGCCTTCTTTGGACACTGTGTTAACTTCTCAAGGATCAGTGGGGCGCTAGCGGGCTCCTCCCGACACTACCAGGTAAAATGTAAAGCGCCAAATTCAAAATCCAAAAGTTGAATTATTAAACATCCACCAATATACAAGTGTTCCATACTCATCAAAAGCTCTGTTTCTTGGCAATATCACAGCGTTGTCAGATTTCAAAAAAGGCTTTACGGCGAAAGCAGCACATTTGATTGTTTGAGAGTAGCACCTCACATATTTTTTCCCATAGCCATGTATCGATTAGCCATCATGGCACACACATAACACATTTCACAGCGAAAACAAATCAATTACCTGTTGAAGAACTTCTGCTGAGGTCATTCTAAGTGTCCAACGAAGACAATCCATGGTTCTTTTGTTAGAAAAAGTAACGTATTTTATCCATAAATCCTCAGTTTGGTTCGTGCGTTATAATCAGAAACGACAGCCTCCACTAGTCCATTGAAACGTGACGCGAACTCGTTCATCTTATACCTATAAACTTGTCCAAGAACAATCAAACATAGTTTTAACTTGTTAGGGAGAGGCAGCTGAGGGGTCGGTTTTGGAGAGCCTGGCGTGCCCAAAGTAAAATGCCTCCCATTCAGGCCCAGAAAATAGGATATGCATATATTTAGTACCATTGGATAGGAAACACTCTGAATTTTCCAAAACTGTTAACCATTTGTCTGTGAATGAAACAGAACGCATATAGCAGGCGAAACCCCGAGGAATTTCTGTCCTGGAAAAAGTGATTTTGACACATTGCTCATTTGGGAACCCCTCCCCTAATGAAAATGACCAAATAAAGGCATATGAATGCAGTACACGTCGCTTCCTTATGATGTCAACAGCCTCGAGACAGTGTTTTCTTCCATTTTGGATGAATTAGACCAGAAAAAATGACCAAACAATGCAGTCCCCTCTTGATGAGAACAGTACCCAGCGCGCGCGCACGAGAAGTCACGGAGTGTCTTTTTCACCGTCGTTATCGATCAGTTTATATTCCGCGGCTGATTTATAATAGTAAATATACGTAAAAGTGTTCCTAAGGATACATTTAAAACTATGTTTGATTGTTCTTGGACAAGTTTATAGGTATAAGATGAACGAGTTCGCGTCACGTTTTAATGGAGGAGTGGAAGCTGTCGTTTCTGATTATAACGCGCGAACCAAATGGAGGATTTATGGATAAAATACGTTACTTTTTCTAACAAAAGAACCATGGATTGTCTTCGTTGGACACTTAGGATGACCTCAGCAGAAGTTCTTCAACAGGTAATTGATTTGTTTTCGCTGTGAAATGTGTTATGTGTGTGCCATGATGGCTAATCGATACATGGCTATTGGAAAAATATGTGAGGTGCTACTCTCAAACAATCAAATGTGCTGCTTTCGCCGTAAAGCCTTTTTGAAATCTGACAACGCTGTGATATTGCCAAGAAACAGAGCTTTTGATGAGTATGGAACACTTGTATATCGGTTTTGAGTGTGCCTATCACGGATTGTAGCATCTCCACAGTCAGTGTTTCCATGGGGCCGGCATTAGCAGCATCCGGTGGCAGGGGTGAGGGCGCGGGCTTGCTGCGGCATGCTCTAGCAGACTCCTTTTTTGGCCGGATAGACGTCATTACAAACTTAAATTTATTAAACTTGAACTGAATTGTTTATGGGTCTCTTCAGACGCCTGGCCAAACAGAATCTTCTAACATTTTGCAAGGTTAAATATATAAATTTGGTCACTAACTAAGGAGCGATAGGGAAACGCGTTCTAAATCCTTGGCTTCCAACAGCGCCCCCCCCAAGCTCGCAACTTTTAAAGGAGGAACTACCGTAGCTTGCTAAATAGCTAAACAATGAACATAATAGTGCTTTCAAGACAACTGGGAACTTGGAAAAATTTGAGGTCAAATCATGACGTCTGTCACGATCTTTGGAAGGAGCGCACCAAAATGCAGCGAGGGTTCCAGTATACATACTTTTTAATGAACGTAGTGAAACTGGCACAAAACAATAAACAAAGAACAGACCGTAACGCTGGTGTGGCACAACACAGGCACACACACAGAAATACCAACCCAAATACAATAACCCACAAACAGGTGGGAAAGGGAACCAACTTAAATAAGAATCCCAATTAGAGGCAACGACAACCATCTGCCTCTACTTCGGAATCAACTCAAAACTAACATAGAGTTCCCTAGAGCACTCAAGTCACGCCCTGACCCAACATACCATAGAGAAACCTAGAGAGCTCTCTATGGGCAGGGCGTGATAACGTCAGTGATCTTCAGGTTGGAAAGTCGGGGCTCTAGAAAGAGGCCATAGTTCCCGAGTTGGAATTTTGGTTTGGATGACTGTCCAAAACAATTCTTCCCAGTCAGAGCTCGTTTTTTTTCATAGTGCCCAGTTCTCTCGAACGCACTGCGGTCGGAGATTTCCGAAATCCCATTTCCGAGTTCCCAATTGTTTTTAACTCGGCAATAATCCCAACCCATACTACTAGCAATACAAACGGATTGTCATAGCTAGCCACCATGCATGAATCTGCAGGTAGCTAAAGCTAACCAATTAGGTTCAATGTTAGCTAGCTAGCTAACGTTAGCTTATAACTAGCAATGCAAATGGATTTCTGATATACAAATAGTATTACTACACAGATCATACACAGAACTTTAGCTAGCGAGCCAGCCAGCTAACGTTAGCAAGCTAGCTAACAGTACTCTTTAACTTGCAATGAAAACAACATTCTGACAAAAGTAGAAACATAATGTCTGAAAATGTAGCTAGCTAAACTCTCTTACCCATATATGTGGATGAACGCTTCTCCTTCTCTGTCACGTATGCCATGGTTGCCCTTAGTTTGAAGGTGTAATCCGGAGACAGGTGTTTTATACAAATATTCTGTGTGTTCTCTTTTCGACTCCCTCCGCATATTGCCAATCATACGCCAGAATTTTCTCCATCTCCTTATCTATCATACTCTGTTTCTAAAGGGCATTCCACTGATTTAAAAACTCATTCAATTTCTTCCGTGACAACAACACTGTTGATCGCTGTTTCTTCCCAATCACTGTCATCAGAAACTCTACAATGTCTGGTTCAATGAAAAAGTTTTTACCTACCACAGGGATTTCCTCATTGTCTGATTCATTTTCAGAGTTTGAGAGAGTCAGCATGGCATGATTGTCCTCCAGAAAAAGGAGAGCACTAGCAAAACTTTTGCAGTGCTTCATGATATCTTTCAAAAAAGTAGCGGAATAAATAATTATCTACACATACTGAGCAGATCATGTTATAGACAGAAGTATGCTACATGGCAGACCAACCCAAACTCATCTCTCGGCATGTTCAGCCCATCCATTATCTCAGCCAATCATCGCTAGCAGGAAGATTCCTGACTTTTTCCGTTGCTAAACCAACTAGGCTTTAATTTAACGGTTGTATTCGTATTTACTGATGGAATACAAGTTTGTTATTAAGGCACATGAAAGTTTACTTGTTCCAGAAGGCATTTTTGTCAAAAAACACATAACATTTATTTCTTTACATTCAAATGCCTCTCCTGTGAAGTAGTGATGTGCGACATACGCCTAGTTTCCTGAAACGATTCACATACGATTCACATATGTTAACACTATACATATGTATAGTTTATCCTATTAACAGTAGAAAGGCTGAGAGTGTCAAAACTATGCGATTAAAAAATATATACAGTATATTATTACTCTGTCATTTGTTAAATCATCAAATCAAATTGTATTTATCACATGCTTCATGAACATTGTTCAATGGCATTGAGGAGTATACCACTTCAGTCACAGGCTTCATCAATAAGTGAATCGATGATGTCATCCCCAAAGTGACTGTACGTACATATCCCAACCAGAAGCAATGGATTACAGGCAACATCCGCACCGAGCTCAAGACTAGAGCTGCCGCTTTCAAGGAGCGGGACACTAATCATGACGCTTATAAGAAATCCTGCTATGCCCTTAGACGGACCATCAAACAGGAAAAGCATCAATACAGGACTAAGATTGAAGCTTACTACATCGACTGACACTCGTCTGATGTGGCAGGGCTTGCAAACTATTACGGACTACAAAGGGAAACCCATCCGCGAGCTGCCCGATGACGCGAGTTTACCAGACGAGCTAAATGCCGTTTATGCTCGCGTCGAGGCAAGTGACACTGAAGCATGCACGAGAGCACCAACTGTTCTGGACGACTGTGTGATCACGCTCTCCGTAGCCAATGTGAGCAAGACCTTTATACAGGTCAACATTCACATGGACGCGGGGCCAGACGGATTACCAGGATGTGTACTCCGAGCATCCGCGGACCAACTGGCAGGTGTCTTCACTGACATTTTCAAACTCTCCCTGATCGAGTCAGTAATATCTACATGTTTCAAGCAGACCACCATAGTCCCTGTGCCCAAGAAAGCGAAGGTAACCTGCCTAAATGACTACCGCCCCTCAAGTCAGTAGCCATGAAGTGCTTTGAAAGGCTGGTCATGGCTCACATCAATACCATCATCCCGGAAACTTTAGACCCACACCATTTCGCATACCACCCCAAAAGATCCACAAATGATGCAATCCACACTGCCCGTTCCCACTTCGACAAAAATAAACACCTATGTGAGAATGCTGTTCAATGGTAAGGGTAGGCAACGACACCCCTCGGGGTTGCATGCTTAGTCCCCTCCTGTACTCCCTGTTCACCCATGACTGCGTGGCCAAGCACAACTCCAACACCATCATTAAGTTTGCTGACAATACAACAGTGGTAGGCCTGATCACCGACAATGACGAGACAGCCTATAAATGAAATCAAATCAAATTTTATTTGTCACATACACATGGTTAGCAGATGTTAATGCGAGTGTAGCGAAATGCTTGTGCTTCTAGTTCCGACCATGCAGTAGTATCTAACAAGTAATCTAACAATTTCACAACAACTACCTGTCATGACTTCAGCTGAAGTTGGTCCCTCTTCTTTTTCGGGCGTCTACCGGCAGTCGACGTCACCGGAGTTCTAGCCACCACCGATCCATTTCTCAGTTTTGTTTGTCTTGTCATTATTCACACCCGGGCATCATTACCCTAATTACATGTGTTATTTAATCCTCTGTTCCCCCCATCAGTGTTGTCCGTGATTGTTTCATGTTTGTGGCTCGGTGTGTGAGCAGCTCTATTCTACGTTCGTAGATTTTGTTCCTTATTAAAGTGAGGAGTGTGTAACTGGCCTCCTGCGTTTGTTTCCGAAAAGACCTGCTGTAGAGCCACTACACTTCCTTATACACAAAAGTGTAAAGGAATGAATAAGAGTATGTACATATAAATATTTGGATAATTGATGGCTAAACGGCATAGGCAAGATCCAGTAGATGGTATAGAGAGTACAGTATATGAGACAAGTAATGTAGGATATGTAAACATTATATAAAGTGGCATCGTTTAAAGTGGCTAGTAATACATTTATTACATCCAATTTTTTATTATTAACCTTTTAAGGATCCAATCCCGTGAACGAGTTCGATTTTGACAACATCCGGTGAAATGCAGACCACCAAATTCAAATTACAAAAATACTAATTTCAAACATTCATGAAAGTACAAGTGCTGCACACCCTTCAAAAGCTTAGCATTGTCAGATTTCAAAAGGCTTTACGGCGAAAGCAGAACATTTGATTGTCTGAGGACAGCACCCCCGCTCAAAAATTCAATTAGCATAATAACATAACCAGCAGAGGTGCCACAAAACTCAAAAATAGCATAAAATAAATCGCTTACCTTTGATGATCTTCCTCTGATGGCATACCCAAGCGTCCAGGTTACACAAGAAAAGGTCCTTTTGTTCGATAAAGTTCCTCTTTATATCCATATAGCTCCGTTTGGTTGGCGCGTTTTGTTCAGTAATCCACCTGCCCAAAGGCTTTCATCCATGAAGACAAACGATATCCCAAAAGTACCAGTAAAGTTTGTAGAAAAAAGTCTAACAGCATTTGTAATCAATACTCAGATACCCTAAAATGAAACTATGAAGCTTTGAAAAGCTGGCCTATTGAAAACAGTGTGACATGACTGATTCAGACATCCCGGATGGATTTTGCTCTGGTTTTTGCCTGCCATATCAGTTCTGCCATATCATTTCTGTAAACTGCCATACCAGTTCTGTGTCTTCTATCCAAAGCTACAAATTATATGAATATCCTAGCTTCTGGGCCTGAGTAACAGGCAGTTTACTTTGGGCACATTTTTCATCCGAACTTCAAAATACTGCCCCCTAGCTCAAACAGGTTAAACACAAAAACGATCTTTCAAAAGAGAATTAGGCAGATCTAATTGTCACTATCTTCATTAATCGACCAAGGCGCAGCGTGCCGGGTTGAGAAAAACATGTTTATTGCTTAACCTCACCCAAAACAACGACCGAAGCTCAACTGGTGTCGCATCAACAGCAACATACACCCTAACAGTCAACTTCCCACAAACACTGGAGGGGAAAAAGGGCTGCTTAAGTAGACACCTGTCCCTGATTGAGAGCCATACTTAGCCAAAACATAGAAATAGACAACATAGAATGCCCACCCAAACTCACACCCTGACCAAACCAAAATGAGACATAAACAAGAAACATACAGGTCAGGGCGTGACACTAATGCCAAAACAATTCTTGCCTTCTTCACCCATATTTTATTTTATTTATGCAAAAAAAAGCTGGTGTAGTTTCAGAAGAACTCACTACATGGATAAAAAGGTATTGACTACTGAAAACACTACTTAGATTTTAATTTAGTTCAATTACCACTAAGCATCTCTCTCTCTCTCTCTCTCTCTCTCTCTCTCTCTCTCTCTCTCTCTCTCTCTCTCAGGGTCTCCTTATGGTGAGCCAGTGTGTTCTGCTTATGCCACTGGTAAGGACCAATACCTGCTGCTGTCCTGCTCCTGGGAAGGTAACCACGACAACAGTAACAGCCACAACAACCACCACAACAACAGTACATATAATTATAATAATACTGTTTTTGTAGGTGGGTCTCCCAGGGCTGTAGTGTGGTGGGAGGTGCCTAAAGAAGAGGGGAGGGGCCGTGAAGTAGAGACTTCCAAGATCCTGGTACTTCGTTCTAACTCCACCCAGAATGGACAGGCCTACACTTGCTACGCCAAACACCCCCTGGACAAACACACCAGGACCTGCAGCCTTGGTAAAAAGCCCTGTGGGACATCGCTGGGTTTAACTAACAGTCTAATAGACATGTACTGGGTTTAACTAACAAGTACTGTGTTTAACTAACAGTCTAATAGACATGTACTGGGTTTAACTAACAGTCTAATAGACATGTACTGGGTTTAACTAACAGTCTAATAGACATGTTCTAAGTTTAACTGACAGTTTAGTAGACATGTACCGGGTTTAATTAACAGTCTAATAGACATGTACTGGGTTTAACTAACAGTTTAATAGACATGTTCTGGGTTTAACTAACAGTTTAATAGACATGTACTGGGTTTAACTAACAGTCTAATAGACATGTACTGGGTTTAACTAACAGTCTAATAGACATGTACTGGGTTTAACTAACAGTTTAATAGACATGTTCTGGGTTTAACTAACAGTTTAATAGACATGTACTGGGTTTAACTAACAGTCTAATAGACATGTACTGGGTTTAACTAACAGTTTAATAGACATGTTCTGGGTTTAACTAACAGTTTAATAGACATGTACTGGGTTTAACTAACAGTCTAATAGACATGTTCTGGGTTTAACTAACAGTTTAATAGACATGTAATTTTATTTTATTCAACTAGGCAGGTCAGTTAAGAGCAAATTCTTATTTTCAATGACATTCTAGGAACAGTGGGTTAACTGCCTTGTTCAGGGGCAGAACGACAGATTTTTTACCTTGTCAGCTCGTGGATTCAATCTGGCAACCTTTCTTTTACTAGTCCATCTCTCTAACCACTAGGCTACCTGCCGCCCCGTAACGGGTTTAACTACAACACTTCGTGGTGTCTGTATATGAAGACAGAGATTGACTCTCTCTCTCACTACCTGTGTTTGTGTGTGTGTGTTTATTTATAGTGGTTTCTAGGGCATAACGTGCTTCAAAAGAAGCTAGAGTTCTTATTTAACTTATGATGCACAACCCACTTCACCCGGTTCGTGATTGAACTTGATTGTTTTCTTCCTTCCGGCCTATTCAAAACATAAACAATCTAACCGCTAACCAGTGTCGCCTTCAGAGTACTTATACTAAGTGAAAACAATAATTTTTCTCAACATAGAACTAACATATCTTTCAAGTTATGTGCACATTATTGAATACTTTTCACAAACATAATTCATCTTAACCAATGTTTTGCTTACATGTGAATAGGCCGAAAGCAGGAAGAGAATCGCAACAAATTGGATGCCGCCTTGTTGCCAGGCATCAAGGTGAATATGCACAATATAGGCTATATCTTTTGTCAATAAAAAAAACACATATTCTGGTGCTCCTAAATGTTATGTTGTGCTCCTAACATTTAGCTGGGAGCACAATGAAATGTTTTTTTTAAAGCCCTGATACTGGGTAAGCTATATTATTACTACTACTACTACTACTACTACTACTAGATGCCATTGCCTGCCGTTGTACCTTTGAGCAAGGCACTTAACCCCCCCACAACAACAGCTCCCCAGGTGCCCAGTGTGGCAGCCCCCCGCAACTCTCCAAGAGCTGTAATGTCTGTATGTTTGTCTTTCAGAAGGGTTGCGTTAAAAGCAGAAGTCAAAATTCGGTTGGACCTGCAATTGACCAATAAAGTTATCTTAATCTTACTACTGTTTGTGTGTGTGTTTGTGTATGTGTGTGTGTGTAGTCCCGGTCAGTAAGCCCTATATTCTGCTGAGTGATGCATCCCCTGCGGAGGGATCTTCGGTGTGGCTGCGCTGCAGCCTGGAGAACGGTACTGGGCCACTACACTTCCTGTGGGAGCATGAGACTTACAGCGGATTGGTCAGCATCATCTCCCAGGGCAACAGCAGCATGTTCAACATGACAGAAGTCAACCGTAACCACACAGGCTGGTACCATTGCGAGGCCAGTAACCAGGTCAACCAGGAACGGTCTGACCGCATCTGGCTGGACATCATCTGTTAGTATACACACTACACCCTAAACCCTACACAATACCCCTAATGCTGAACCCTGACTTCTAACCCACCTGGCTGGACATCATTTGTTAGTATACACAGTGAACACTACACCCTAAACTCTACACCAGTGGAGGCTGCTGAGGGGAGTATGGCTGTCATGCCCTGACCTGTATGAGCCTGTTTATGTTTCATATTGGTTGGGTCAGGGTGTGAGTTGGGGTGGGCATTCTAGGTTCTTTTATATTTCGTTGTTTTGGCTGAGTATGGCTCTCAATCAGGGACAGCTGTCTATCGTTGTCTCTGATTGGGAACCATACTTAAACAGCACTTTTTCCCTCCAGTGTTGGTGGGAAGTTGACTCTGTGAGGGTGTATGTTGACTCTGTATGTCAAAGTCACCATTATTAGTCAGTTGTACAACCGAATCAGAGAGGTGCGGGGGGCTGCCTTAATCGACATCCACGGCGCCCAGGGAACAGTGGGTTAACTGCCTTGTTCAGGGGCAGAACGACAGATTTTTACCTTGTCAGCTCGGGGATTCGATCTTGCAACCCTCCGGTTACAAGTCCAACGCTCTAACCACTAGGCTACCTGCCGTATGTTGACTCTGTGAGGGTGTATGTTGACTCTGTGAGGGTGTATGTTGCTGTTTGTGCGACACCATTTGATCTTCGTTCGTTGTTTTGTTTCGGTGAGTTTAAAAAATAAACATGTTTTTCTCAACCCGGCACGCTGCGCCTTGGTCGATTAATGAAGATCGTGACAATGGCTCATAATTATGGCTGGAACGGAGTAAATGGAATGGCAAACATATAGAAACCATGCGTTTGATGTATTTCAAATCAAATCAAATTTTATTTGTCAAATGCACCAAACACAACAGATGTAGACCTTACAGTGAAATGCTGACTGACAAGCCCTTAACCAACAATGCAGTTTTAAGAAATATAAGTGTTAAGAAAAAAATAAAAGTTACAAATAATTCAACAGCAGTAAAATAACAATAGGGAGACTATATACAGGGGGTACCAGTACAGAGTCAATGTGGAGGCTATATACAGGGGGTACCGGTACAGAGTCAATGTGGAGGCTATATACAGGGGGTACCGGTACAGAGTCAATGTGGAGACTATATACAGGGTACCTGCACAGAGTCAATGTGGAGGCTATATACAGGGGGTACCAGTACAGAGTCAATGTGGAGACTATATACAGGGGTACTGCACAGAGTCAATGTGGAGGCTATATACAGGGGGTACCAGTACAGAGTCAATGTGGAGACTATATACAGGGGGTACCGGTACAGAGTCAATGTGGAGGCTATATACAGGGGGTACCAGTACAGAGTCAATGTGGAGGCTATATACAGGGGGTACTGCACAGAGTCAATGTGGAGGCTATATACAGGGGGTACCTGCACAGAGTCAATGTGGAGACTATATACAGGGGTACCTGCACAGAGTCAATGTGGAGGCTATATACAGGGGTACCTGCACAGAGTCAATGTGGAGGCTATATACAGGGGGTACTGCACAGAGTCAATGTGGAGGCTATATACAGGGGGTACCTGCACAGAGTCAATGTGGAGGCTATATACAGGTGGTACCTGCACAGAGTCAATGTGGAGGCTATATACAGGGGGTACCTGCACAGAGTCAATGTGGAGACTATATACAGGGGGTACTGCACAGAGTCAATGTGGAGGCTATATACAGGGGGTACTGCACAGAGTCAATGTGGAGACTATATACAGGGGGTACTGCACAGAGTCAATGTGGAGGCTATATACAGGGGGTACTGCACAGAGTCAATGTGGAGACTATATACAGGGGGTACTGCACAGAGTCAATGTGGAGGCTATATACAGGGGGTACTGCACAGAGTCAATGTGGAGACTATATACAGGGGGTACTGTACAGAGTCAATGTGGAGGCTATATACAGGGGGTACTGCACAGAGTCAATGTGGAGGCTATATACAGGGGGTACTGTACAGAGTCAATATGGAGGCTATATACAGGGGGTACTGTACAGAGTCAATGTGGAGGCTATATACAGGGGATACCGGTACAGAGTCAATGTGGAGGCTATATACAGGGGATACCGGTACAGAGTCAATGTGGAGGCTATATACAGGGGGTACCGGTACAGAGTCAATATGGAGGCTATATACAGGGGGTACCGGTGCAGAGTCAATATGGAGACTATATACAGGGGGTACCGGTACAGAGTCAATGTCAAAGTCAAAGTCACCATTATTAGTCAGTTGTACAACCAAATGCCTTCAACCGAAATGTGTCTTCCACATTTAACCCAACCCCTCTGAATCAGAGAGGTGCGGGGCTGCCTTAATCGACATCCACATCTTGAGGGCCCTGGGAAAAGGCTATATACTATATATATATATATATATATATATATATATATATATATATATATATATATATATATATATATACACACTATATATATACTATATGTGGAGGCTATATACAGGGGGTACTGTACAGAGTCAATGTGGAGGCTATATACAGGGGGTACTGCACAGAGTCAATGTGGAGGCTATATACAGGCGGTACTGCACAGAGTCAATGTGGAGGCTATATAAAGGGGGTACCGGTACTGAGTCAATGTGGAGGCTATATACAGGGGGTACTGCACAGAGTCAATGTGGAGGCTATATACAGGGGTACCTGCACAGAGTCAATGTGGAGGCTATATACAGGGGGTACCGGTACAGAGTCAATGTGGAGGCTATATACAGGGAGTACCAGTACAGAGTCAATGTGGAGACTATATACAGGGGGTACTGCACAGAGTCAATGTGGAGGCTATATACAGGGGGTACTGCACAGAGTCAATGTAGAGGCTATATACAGGGGGTACCGGTACAGAGTCAATGTGGAGGCTATATAAAGGGGTACCGGTACAGAGTCAATGTGGAGACTATATACAGGGAGTACCAGTACAGAGTCAATGTGGATACTATGTACAGGGAGTACCAGTACAGAGTCAATGTGGAGACCTCTTTAATGACCTAAGTTTTCATAACTGTGACCTTAATTGCCTATTGTCTTTAAGCTGTTAGTGTCTTAACGACCGTTCCACAGGTGCATGTTCATTAATTGTTTATGGTTCATTGAACAAGCATGGGAAACAGTGTTAACATCAAATCAAATCAAAGTTTATTTGTCACCTGCGCCGAATACAACAGGTGTAGACCTTACAGTGAAATGCTTACAGGCTCTAACCAACAGTGCAAAAAAGGTATTTGGTGAACAATAGGTAAGTTAAGAAATAAAAACAACAGTAAAAAGACAGTGAAAATAACAGTAGCGAGGCTATATACAGTAGCGAGGCTAAATACAGTAGCGAGGCTATAAAAGTAGAGAGGCTACATACAGACACCGGTTAGTCGGCTGATTGAGGTAGTATGTACATGTAGTTATGGTTAAAGTGACTATGCATATATGATGAACAGAGAGTAGCAGTAGAGGCTATATACAGACACCGGTTAGTCAGGCTGATTGAGGTAGTATATGTACATGTAGTTATTGTTAAAGGGACTATGCATATATGATGAACAGAGAGTAGCAGTAGTGTAAAAGAGGGGTTGGCAGGTGGTGGGTGGCGGGACACAATGCAGATAGATAGCCTGGTTAGCCAATGTGCGGGAGCACTGGTTGGTCGTTTAAACCCTTTACTATGAAGATCTGTGAAGTTATTTGGATTTTTACTAATTATCTTTGAAAGACAGGGTCCTGAAAAAGGAACTTTTATGTACATTTATGTACACTCATTCAAGGGTTTTTCTTTATTTTTACTATTTTCTACATTGTAGAATAATAGTGAAGACATCAAAACAATGAAATAACACATGGAATCATGTAGTAACCAAAAAAGGGTTAATCAAATCAAAATATATTTTATATTCTTCAAATAGCCACCCTTTTCCTTGATGACAGCTTTGCACGCTCTTGGCATTCTCTCAACCAGCTTCATGAGGTTGTCACCTGGAATGCATTTCAATTAACAGGTGTGCCTTTTGGGGATTTTCTTTCCTTCTTAATGTGTTTGAGCCAATCAGTTGTGTTGTGACAAGGTGGGGGGGTATACAGAAGATAGCCCTATTTGGTAAAAGACCAAGTCCATATTATGGCGAGAACAGCTCAAATAAGCAAAGAGAAGTGACAGTCCATCATTACTTTAAGACATGAAGGTCAGTCAATATGGAACATTTCAAGAACTTTGAAATTTTCTTCAAGTGCAGTCGCAAAAACCATCAAGCGCTATGATGAAACTGTCATGAGTTGTCAGTGCAATGGCTGGTCTGGAGTTCATCTGAAATGTACCATTTTTTATAGTATAGTTTAGTATAGTATAGTACAGTACAGTACAGTATAGTATAGTATAGTATAGTATAGTACAGTATAGTATAGTACAGTACAGTATAGTACAGTATAGTACAGTATAGTACAGTACAGTACAGTACAGTATAGTACAGTATAGTATAGTATAGTTGTCAGTGCGATGGCTGGTCTGGAGTTCATCTGAAATGCACCATTATTTATAGTACAGTACAGTACAGTACAGTACAGTACAGTATAGTATAGTATAGTACAGTGCAGTGCAGTATAGTATAGTATAGTATAGTATAGTATAGT
>CM059787.1:0-102500 GCA_030435695.1 Brachymystax lenok tsinlingensis | reverse complement strand
TGGAGTTCATCTGAAATGCTCCATTATTTTTCACATCATAAGAAAACCAATGTTGTGCTTTTTTACAAAAACCCCGATGTACATAGATAAATGAGACGATTACCTTCAGGTAGATCATTTTGCTTTTCATTTACCTCATCCTCTTTTGCTCATGTGGGTAGCTACTTCCTGAGATTTGATTGACGGAACAATCCAGCCAATGGTTAGGCGGCTGTGGTTTTGGCAGAGGGAACGGATTAGTCAGAAATAAAATGTCCTGCACCCTTAGCTGCTCAAATATTTTTTTTTTACTTGCGAATCTCTTTCTACAAACTCACTAAACTTTCGACAAGTTTACAAATCTCTTGGTAAAGTGACAACAGCTCCGAGCACCCACAGATTCAAAATCTGCAAGTGAATTTTTGATTCACTGCAGAATAGTCATTTTGTGTGGACCCCAGGAGGAGTAGCTGCTGCTTTTGCAATCCTAATAAATCCTAATAATATACCAAAATACCAAATACCGTAACAATTATATATTTTGTATTATTATTAAAAAATGTCTTACCTTTATTTAACTAGGCAAGTCAGTTAAGAACAAATTCTCATTTACAATGGCGGCCTACTCAATGTAAAATTAACCCTAACATTAATGTAGTGTGTGCATCACATAGTGTGTGTGTATAACGTAGTGCTTGTGTTACATAGTGTGATTCTATGTAACATAGTGTGTTTCTATGTAACATAGTGTGTGTGTAACGTTGTGTGTGTGTGTGTGACATAGTGTGTGTGTGTTTGTCTGTATAACACAGTGTGTCTGTAACGTAGTGTGTGTTTGCAACATAGTGTGTGTAATGTATTGTGTGTGTGTGTGTTTAACATTGTGTGTGTGTGTCCTCTCCCCAGTCGGTCCTGATATTCCCCAGATAGACGTGACCCCCTACAGTATAACAGACAGAGGATACTCTGCTCAGGAGAGACAGACGGTCTCTCTGCTCTGCCAGGCCCAGTCCAACCCTCCCAGTCAATATGTCTGGTTCTACAACAACAGGTATGCCTTAACATACACACACACACACACACACACACTCAATCCTTAATCATTATATTTTATGATTATTTGTTTGTTTTGTTTTCAAAGTGCACGTTTCACTTGCACATGTTTGTCTAGAGTCGATTCAGTTCCACCACAATAACCTGATGTCGGAGATGTAACAGCATTGGAGCTGTCACATGGCTCCCGGCGTTATACAGCGACGTCCAAAAGGATTTGGACAGTGACACACTTTGTTGTTTTGGCTCTCTATTTCAACTATGCGGGATAAAGTGTAGACTGTCAGCTTTAATAATGAGGGTATTTTCATCCTAATTGTTTGAACTGTTTATAAATTACAGAACGTTTTGGACATAGTCCCCCCCATTTTAGGGGACCAAAAGAATTTGGACAAATTCACTTATATGTGTTAATTTGTATTTTATTTAACCTTTATTTAACCAGGAAAAGCCCATTGAGACCCAGAGTCTCTTTTTCAATGGAGACCTGGCCAAGAAGGCAGCAACAATCAATACATTACATAATGAAAACACACAACAGTACAATACAACAACATGATCCAACTTAAAACAAGCATTTACACTCCTCTGTAAAAGAGTCTCCATTCAACATTTTAAATTCATTCAGTGGCACTAACATGTCTAGATGAAGCATGGATTGTAGACAATTCCATGCCTCTGGTGGACAAGATGAGAAGGCAGTCTTGCCTAATACTGTAAATGTTCTGAGGACTTTAAGTAGCTACCTCATAGCAGACCGGGTATGGTAACTGCTGGTAGTGAAGAAGACCAGAATAATCAAACTGCATTGTCCAATTTACAGTAGCTATTACAGTGAAAGAATACCATGCTATTGTTTGAGGAGAGTGCACAATTTTGAACATGAGAAGTTATTAATAAACAAATTAGGCACATTTGAGCAGTCTTGATACAACATTTTCAACAGAAAAACAATGGTTAATTGAATCAGTCTAACACTTTGCACATACACTGCTGCCATCTAGTGGACAAAAATCTAAATTGCACCGGGGCTGGAATAATACATTATGGCCTTTCACTTGCATTGATGGTATAAGATGATGGTATAAAAAAATACAAAAGAACGGTTGTTTTTTTTGTTCTATTTTCTTTTACCAGACGTATTGTGTTATATCTTTGGGAGCAGCGCACGAAGTGACCGTTTTGGAGAGCCTGGCGTGCCCAAAGTAAAATACCTCCCATTTAGGCCCAGAAAATAGGATATTTAGTACCATTGGATAGGAAACACTCTGAAGTTTCTAAAAGTGTTAACATATTTAGTACCATTGGATAGGAAACACTCTGAAGTTTCTAAAAGTGTTAACATTTTGTCTGTGAGTATAACAGAACGGATATGGCAGGCGAAAGCCAGAGGATTTTCGTTCCAGGAAAAAGTGGTTTTGACACATTGCCTCATTTAGAACCCCTCCCTTATGAAAATGCCCATATAAGGGCATATGAATGCAGTACCTATTGCTTCCTCTGGATGTCCACAGACTCGAGAAAGTGTTCTGATTCTTTTTAGATGCTTTTAGAGCATAGAAGAAGACGAATAAGGAAGTGGCCACACAGATGTCAATAAAAGTAAATCCGTGTTCACGGCTGGCGCGCTCAGTGGTTTTTTCCTTTCTTATCGCCCAGTTTAAATTCCGGTTGAAATATTATACTATTTATACATAAAAGTGTTCCTAAGCATACATTTACAATTATGTTTGATTGTTCTTGGACAAGTTTATAGGTATAAGTTGAACGAGTTCTCTTCACGTTTCAATGGACGATTGGAGGCTGTATTTTCTTATCATAACCCTCAAACAATCCCTCAAACAATCAAATGTGGTACTTTCGCCGTAAAGCCTTTTTTGAAATCTGACAACGCTGTGATATTGCCAAGAAGCAGAGCTTTTGATGACTATGAAACACTTGTATATTGATGAATGTTTAACAATTCAACTTTTGGATTTTGAATTTGGCGCCTTGCTAGCGCCTTGCTAGCGCCTTGCTAGCGCCCCACCACTCCGTAAGAAGTATATTCTCCTACATTTCCACAAACTGCAAAGTATTTCCTTTCAAATGGTACCAAGAATATGCATAGTAAAATTAGATTTAAAAAACAGATATAAAAACACCTTATGGAACAGCGGGGACTGTGAAGCAACACAAACATTGGCGTTCCCAAAGTAAGTAAGTAATTAGTACTATTGGATAGGAAACACTCTGAAGTTTCTAAAAGTGTTAAAATAATGTATGTGAGTATAACAGAACTGATATAGCAGGCGAAAACACGAGGGAAATCCATCCGGATTTGCAGTTTTTATTGTATATGACCTTTTTCTCCAGGCTGCCTATTGATTTTAATGGGATCCAGCTCCTAGATTGGAGTACCTATGGCTTCCACTCGATGTCATCAGTCTTTATACAGTGTCTGGAGACTCTAGCACTAAGCAGAACAGATAGGAAGAGAAAGTAGTGAAGGGACCACATTTGTCAACAACTTTTCACGTAAAGCCTTTTTGAAATCTGACAATGCTGTGATATTGCCAAGAATCAGAGCTTTCGATGACTATGCAACACTTGTATATTGATGAATGTTTAATAATAACAACTTTTGGATTTTGGATTTTGAATTTGGCGCCTTACATTTCACCGGGTAGTGTTGGGAGCGGCCCACTAGCGCGCCGCTTCTCCCTAAGTAGGTTTAACAGGTACATTACATTTTTCAACGACAGGGACCTGCCGTTGTCAATCATTGCAGTAAGACTATTACCATTCACTTTTACCGGTACCAAGCCTGACCCTTCCCCACTCTGTCTATTCTGAACACCATTCCCCTCTCTGGGCACATAACAGTAACCTGAGAGCTTGGATTTACATAGTGGACACATTCAAGCTTTGTGTCCCTGGAGTTGGCAGTAAAAACAGGTCAGACCCCTGCAGGCCCGGCATTTTATAAATATGTTCTAATCTCAACCAGGTCTTTTATATATTGGTTCTAATCCAGCCAGGTGTTTTGTATATTGGTTCTAATCCAGCCAAGTGTTTTATATATTAGTTCTACTCCAGCCAGGCATTTTATATATATGTTCTAATCTCAACCAGGTGTTTTAAATATTGGTTCTAATCCCGCCAGGTGTTTTGTATATTGGTTCTAATCCAGCCAGGTGTTTTATATATTGGTTCTAATCTCAGCCAGGAGTTTTATATATTGGTTCTAATCTCAGCCATGTGTTTTATAAATTGGTTCTTAACCAGCCATTGTTTCATATATTTGTTCTTATCCAGCCAGGTGTTTAATATATTGGTTCTAATCCAGCCAGGTGTACATGGGATCCCAGTTCACTATCCATAGGATTCTGCGGATGAACACAGGTACCTATGCCTGTCTGGCTCAGAACACATACCTCAACACCCGCACTCGCAAAACCATCAGCCTCACCGTCTTCTGTGAGTAACCTCTGATTTCTAACCGCTGACCTCTAACCCTTGACCTTTAACCCCTGATCCCCATCTCTCTACCTCAAATGTGATGCATTTCAAAGTGCTTAAACACATAAAATAATACAAGATGAAAAACTAGTCAAAACAAAATTGTAAAACAATAATTAAATACAGTCTGAGATTAATAAAAATAAATAAAAATAAGATACACCTATGAAATGGGGGAGAGTTAATCAAATAGATTGTATGTCTAAAAGCACCATATGTAACAGCACAGCTAAAAAGGTGTGTTTTTAAAGATCCTTCTTAGTGGCTAAAGGCAGCCTCACCAAACATTTTAGTTTTGACCTTTGGAACAACTAAAAGGCCAATGCCAACAACCACAGAACTTCTGACAAGAACCACACAACTGCTTACAACATCTATTGACCACAACCATACAACTTCTGACCACAACAACACAACTTTTCACCATAACCATACTTTTGACCACAACACAACTTCTCACCATAACCACACAACTACTGACCACAACCACACACAACTACTGACCACAACCACACAACGTCTGACCACAACCACACAACTAATGACGACAACCACAAAACTACTGACCACAACCACAAAACTTCTGACCACATCTAGTAACCACAACCAAACAACTACTGACCACAAACACAAAACTTCTGACCACATCTACTGACCACAACCACACAACAACTGACCACAACCACACAACAACTGAACACAACCACACAACGCCTGACCATAACCACACAACTGCTTCCCACATCTATTGATCACAACCACACAACTACTGACCACAACCACACAACTGACCACAACCACAAAACAACTGACCACAACCACACAACTGCTGACCACAACTTCTGACCACAACCACACTGCTTCTGACCACAACCACACTACTTCTGACCACATCTAGTGACCACAACCAAATAACTACTGACCAGAACCACACACCATCTGACCACACAACATCTGACCACAACCACACTACTTCTGACCACAACCCCACTACTGCTGACCACATCTAGTGACCACAACCAAATAACTACTGACCAGAACCACACACCATCTGACCACACAACAACTGACCACAACCACACAACTGCTTCCCACATCTATTGATCACAACCATACAACTACTGACCACAACCACGCAACAACTGACCACAACCACACAACAACTGACCACAACCACACAACTTCTGACCAGAGAACTACAGAGTACTCAACTCCTGACCACAACTACTGACCACAACCATACAACAACTGACCACAACCACACATATTCTGACCACATCTAGTGACCACTACCACACTACTACTGATAACAACCACATAACGTCTGACCACAACCACACTACTGCTGATCACATCTAGTGACCACAACCAAATAACTACTGACCACAACCACACAACTAATGACCACAACCACACAACTACTGACCACAACCACACAACTAATGACCACAAACACACAACTACTGACCACAACCACAAAACGTCTGTCCACATCTAGTAACCACAACCACACAACTACTGACCACAAACACAAAACTTCTGACCACATCTACTGACCACAACCACACATCAACTGACCACAACCACACAGCGTCTGACCATAACCACACAACTGCTTCCCACATCTATTGATCACAACCACACAACTACTGACCACAACCACACAACTGACCACAACCACAAAACAACTGACCACAACCACACTACTGCTGACCACATCTAGTGACCACACCCAAATAACTACTGCCCAGAACCACACACCTTCTGACCACACAACAACTGACCACAACCACACAACTGCTTCCCACATCTATTGATCACAACCATACAACTACTGAGCACAACCACACAACAACTGACCACTACCACACAAATTCTGACCAGAGAACAACAGAGTACTCAACTCCTGACCACAACAACTGACCACAACCACACAACTTCTGACCAGAGAAATACAGAGTATTCAACTCCTGACCACAACTACTGACCACAACCACACAACAACTAACCACAACCACACATATTCTGACCACAACCACACAACTTCTGACCACATCTAGTGACCACTACCACACTACTACTGATAACAACCACATAACTTCTGACCACAACCACACTACTGCTGACCACATCTAGTGACCACAACCAAATAACTACTGACCACAAACACACACCATCTGACCACAACCACACAACTACTGACCACAACCACAAAACTTCTGTCCACATCTAGTAACCACAACCACACAACTTCTGCTGACCACAAACACAAAACTTCTGACCACATCTACTGACCACAACCACACAACAACTGACCACAACCACACAACAACTGACCACAACCACACAACAACTGACCACAACCACACAACGTCTGACCATAACCACACAACTGCTTCCCACATCTATTGATCACAACCACACAACTAATGACCACAACCAAACAACTGACCACAACCACAAAACAACTGACCACAACCACAAAACAACCGACCACAACCACACAACTGCTGACCACAACCACACTGCTTCTGACCACAACCACACTACTGCTGACCACATCTAGTGACCACAACCACACAACTGCTTCCCACATCTATTGATCACAACCATACAACTACTGACCACAACCACACAACAACTGACCACAACCACACAACAACTGACCACAACCACACAAATTCTGACCAGAGAACTACAGAGTACTCAACTCCTGACCACAACTACTGACCACAACCACACAACAACTGACCACAACCACACAAATTCTGACCACAACCACACAACTTCTGACCACATCTAGTGACCACTACCACACTACTACTGATAACAACCATATAACCTCTGACCACAACCACACTACTGCTGACCACATCTAGTGACCACAACCAAATAACTACTGACCAGAACCACACACCATCTGACCACAACCACACAACTACTGACCACAACCACACAACTAATGACCACAATCACACAACTACTGACCACAACCACACAACTAATGACCACAACCACACAACTACTGACCACAACCACAAAACTTCTGACCACATCTAGTAACCACAACCACACAACTACTGACCACAAACACAAAACTTCTGACCACATCTACTGACCACAACCACACAACTACTGACCACAACCACACAACAACTGACCACAACCACACAACAACTGACCACAACCACACAACGTCTGACCATAACCACACAACTGCTTCCCACATCTACTGATCACAACCACACAACTACTAACCACAACCACACAACTATTGCCAGCAGCATACCACCCTGCATCCCACTGCTGGCTTGCTTCTGAAGCTAAGCAGGGTTGGTCCTGCTCAGTCCCTGGATCGGAGACCAGATGCTGCTGGAAGTGGTGTGGGAGGGCCAGTAGGAGGCACTAACCCTAACCCCAGGGCAGTGATTGGGGGCATTCCTCTATGTAGGGTGCTGTCTTTCAGATGGGACATTAAATGGGTGTCCTGACTCTCTGAGGTCATTAAAGATCCCATGGCACTTATCATAAGAGTAGGGGTGTTAACCCTGGGGTCCTGGCTAAATTCCCAAGCTGTCTCTCATACCATCATGGTCACCTAATCATCCCCAGCTTACAATTGGCTCATTCATCCCCCTCCTCTCCCCTGTAACTATTCCCCAGGTCGTTGCTGTGAATGAGAATGTGTTCTCAGTCAACTTACCTGGTAAAATACTGGCTAAATTTAAAAATAAAAAAATTGACCATAACTACTGACCACAACCACACAACTACTGATAACACACCTCTGGACCACTCAACTACTGATTACAACTTCTGACCACAACCACAGAGAAACATTTGACAGCAGAAGTGGAGAGCTGGTTGATGTGACCATAACTACTAACCACAATGTCTGGCCACACATCTTAGTACTGACCATATTCGCACAACTACTGGCCATAACTACTGACCACTACTACTGACCACTATTGACTATAGATGGCAATTATACATTATTTCACCATTCAAAAAATATAATTAAAGTACAACTATTTAATCTTCTTTCAATACTACAAAAGTACATTTGAAGAGCTTTAGCAAGCTGTCACGACTTCTGCTGAAGTTGGTTCCTCTCCTTGTTTGGGCGGAGCTCGGCGGGGAGGGCGTCGCCGGTCTTCTAGCCATCAACGATACATTTTTCATTTTCCATTTGTTTTGTCTTGTCTTCCCACACACAAGGTTTCAATTCCATCATTCCATGTTGTGTATTTAACCCTCTGTTTCCCACATGTCCTTGTCCAGAATTGTTTGTTTTGTAAGTGCTTGTGCTCGCTGTATGGTGTGTGACGGGTTATGTTTCCCATTTATTCTGTTTGTTCTGTTTTCCGGTGGGTTTTATTATTAAACTGCTCCGTTGTGAAAGCACAGTTCTGCTCTCCTAAATGGAAAAAATATTATTTTGTCACATTACAGATGTGTGAGTCTAAAATCACACCTAGGTTTTTAGCCTGCTGGGTTGCAATAGTGCCAGATAATTTGACTGACGGTCTAGGCCAGGCTATTGTGCAATAGTGCCAGAGAATTTGACTGACTGTCTAGGCCAGGCTATTGTGCAATAGTGCCAGAGAATTTGACTGACTGTCTAGGCCAGGCTATTGTGCAATAGTGTCAGAGAATCAGTTTCTCTCTATGGGCCACAGACGTGTCTTTGTTTAGCTGTAGGAAGTTTCCTGAAAACATTTTAGTGATACTTTCTGCTGCTTCTCTCTCTTCTCTCCATATGGTCTCGCCTCACACACACACACACACACACACACACACACACACACACACACACACACACACACACACACACACACACACACACACACACACACACACACACACACACACACACACACACACACAAGCACATAGACAATAACAACACAGTCAACACAGTGTTGCGCTGTATGTTGTCCCCCTGTCCCGTAGACCCTCCAGATGGTTCCCCCTCCTGCTCTGTTCTGCCAGCAATGAACTACTCCTCCCTCAACCTGACCTGTTCATGGCCGGGGGGCCTGCCCCCCCCTTCACTACGCTGGACCACAAACCTTCTGGCACAGGTACACACACACACACACACACATGCACACACACACGTATACACACACACACAGGTATACACACACACAGGTACACACACACATGCAGAAAGGCTCCTAACAAGTTAAATGATTGTTGTTCTGGTTGTTATTGTACCAGGGAGGGGCGTGGCTTGGGGGTGAAGGGGCGTGGCCAGCCAACAATGTCTCCATACTGCAGTCTGGATCCCAGATCAACAACAACTCTCTGTTCACCTGCCTGGGGATGCACCCTGCTCTCAACACCTCCACACAATGCACTGCACTGGCCTGTAAGTCTCAACACCTCCACACAATGCACTGCACGGGCCTGTAAGTCTCAACACCTCCACACAATGCACTGCACGGGCCTGTAAGTCTCACACACACACACACACATACATATGGCACAGGCATGTACATCACACAAACACAACACTGCCCCTAACTTGCCCCCCTCTCTCTCTCTCTCTCTCTCTCTCTCTCTCTCTCTCTCTCTCTCTCTCTCTCTCTCTCTCTCTCAGGGTCTCCTTATGGTGAGCCAGTGTGTTCTGCTTATGCCACCGGTAAGAACCAATACCTGCTGCTGTCCTGCTCCTGGGAAGGTAACCACGACCATAACAACAACTACCACAACAACAACAACCACAACAGTCACAACAATAATAACAATAATAATACTGTTCTTGTAGGTGGGTCTCCCAGGGCTGTAGTGTGGTGGGAGGGACCAAAAGGAGAGGGCAGGGGCCAAGGAGTGGAGACCTCCAACATCCTGGTACTTTATTCTAACTCCACCCAGAACGGACAGGCCTACACCTGCTACGGAAAACACCCCTTGGACAAACACACCAGGACCTGCAGCCTTAGATTGGGTCAGCACATACACACAAACCAATAAGGTCTTACGGGTTTCAGGTCAATTTTTGACAAATCGTGGACAAACGTCTATTTTCAACCTATTTTGGATTGCATTCTTTCCACGTGGTTCCAGGTTTAGCACCAGGGCTAAATCAGAATCAACAGTTTAGAAATGAATTCAGACTCATTCAGCTTGGGGCGTTTGGGATAGTAAAAAAATATAACAATACCCTATTCAAAATCAAGTCAAATCAAATGTTATTGGTCACATACACATGGTTAGCAGATGTTAATGAGAGTGTAGCGAAATTCTTGTGCTTCTAGTTCCGACCAGGCAGTAGTATCTAACAAGTAATCTAACAATTCCCAACAACTACCTAATACCCACAAATCTAAAGGGGTGAATGAGAATATGTACATATAAATATATGGATGAGCGATGGCCGAGCGGCATAGGCAAGGTGCAGTAGATGGTATAAAATACAGCATATAGATGTGATATGAGTAATGTAAGGTATATAAACATTGGCATTATTTATAGTGGCATTGTTTGAAGTGACTAGTGATCCATTTATTAAAGGGTCTCAATATAGGGCAGCAGCCTCTCTGAGTTAGTAATGGCTGTTTAACAGTCTGATGGTCTTGAGATAGAGGTTGCTTCTCAATCTCTTGGTCCCAGCTTTGATGCACCTGTACTAACCTCGCCTTCTGGATGATAGTGGTGTGAACGGGCAGTGGCTCGGGTGGTTCTTGTCCTTGATGATCTTTTTGGCCTTCCTGTGACATCGGGTGCTGTAGGTGTCATGGAGGGCAGGTAGTTTGCCCCCCCTGTGATGCGTTGTGCAGACCACACCACCCTTGTGTTTGAGGCTGTGATACAGCCCGACTGGGTGCTCTCGATTGTGCATCTGTAAAAGTTTGTTAGGGTTTTGGGGAACAAGCCAAATTTCTTCAGCCTCCTGAGGTTGAAAAGGCACTGTTGCGCCTTCTTCACCACTCTCTCTGTGTGGGTGGACAATTTCAGTTTGTCTGTGATGTGTACGCCGAGGAACTTAAAACTTTCCACCTTCGCCACTGCTGACCCTTCAATGTGGATAAGGGGGTGCTCCTTCTGCTGTTTCCTGAAGTCCACGATCATCTCCTTTGTTTTGTTGACATTGAGTGAGAGGTTGTTTTCCTGACACCACACTCCGAGGGCCCTCACCTCCTGCCTGTAGGCTGTCTCGTCGTTGTTGGTGATCAAGCCCACTACTGTTGTGTCATCAGCAAACTTGATGATTGAGTTGGAGGCGTGCATGGCCACACAGTCGGGGGTGAACAGGCAGTACAGGAGAGGGCTGAGCACACACCATTGTGGGGCCCCAGTGTTGAGGGTCAGCGAAGTGGAGATGTTGTTTCCTACCTTCACCACCTGGGGGCGACCCATCAGAAAGTCCAGGACCCAGTTTCACAGGGAGGGGTTGAGACCCAGGGCATCCAGCTTGATGATGAGCTTGGAGGGTACTATGGTGTTGAATGCTGAGCTGTAGTCAATGAACAGCATACATAGGTATTCCTCTTGTCCAGATGGGATAGGGCAGTGTGCAGTGTGATGATGATTGCATCATCTGTGGATCTGTTGGGGCGGAATGCAAATTGAAGTGGTTCTAGGGTGGCCGGTAAGGTGGAGGTGATATGATCCTTGACAAGCCTCTCAAATCACTTCATGATGACCGAGTCAGTGCTGCGGGGCGATAGTCATTTTGTTCAGTTACTGTATCTTTGCCTTCTTGGGTACAGGAACAATGGTAGCCATCTTGAAGCATCTGGGGACAACATACTGGAATAGGAAGCGATTGAATATGTCCGTAAACACACCAGCCAGCTGGTCTGTGCATGCTCTGAGGATGCGGCTAGGGATGCCGTCTGGGACAGCAGCCTTGCGAGGATTAACATGTTTAATACTCACGTCAGCCACTGAGAAGGAGGGGGCGCAGACTTTGTTAGCGAGCCGTGACAGTGGCACTGTATTAACCTCAAAGTGGGCAAAGAAGGTGTTTAGTTTGTCTGGAAGCTTGATATCGGTGTCCGTGGCTGGTTTTGTTTTTATAGTCCGTGATTTCCTACACCTTAGCCAAATACATTTAAACTCAGTTTTTCACAATTCCTGACATTTAATCGTAGTAAATATTCCCTGGATAAGCGTCCTGCTAGTGGGACACCAGTCGACAACATCCGGTGAAATTGGAGGGCGCGCAATTCAAATAAATTATCGTAATATTAAACATTCATGAAAATACAAGTGTCTTAAATTATTCAAAAGCTTAATATCTTGTTAATCGAACTGCATTGTCCGATTTACAATAGGCCTCACAGCGAAAGCATACCATGCGATTGTCTGAGGACAGCGCCCCACATCAACATATTTTTCAACCAGCACAGGCGTCACAAAATCACAAATAGCAATAAAATATATCACTTACTTTTGAAGATGTTCCTCTGTTTGCAATCCCAAATGTCCCAGCAACATGATGAATGGTTGTTTTGTTAGATTAAATCCTTCTTTATGTCCCAAAAAGTCTGTTTAGTTGGCGCCATTGATTTCAGTAATCCACTCGTTCAACATGCAGACAAAGGAATCCAAAAAGCTACCACTTAACTTTGTCCAAACAAGTCAAACGACGTATCTATTTATTCCTTAGGTACACTAAAATGTAAATAAACTATAAAATTTTATACGGAAAGTAGTATGTTCAATAGGAAAGGAAATTTAGTAAGCGTGCGCTGAAAGACTGATATTCCTTTGCTCTCCTCACCAAAACTCAAAATACTTGTTTGTTTTAAAGAAACAAGCCTGAAACCTTAAATGAAGACTGTTGACATATAGTGGAAATCATAGGAATTGCAATGTGGGATAACATAGAACCAATAGGTTTGCATTGTAAGAGCCAAAGTGTTTCCTATCCAATGCTACCAATTACATGCATATCCTAGCTTCTGGGCCTGAGTAACAGGCAGTTTACTTTAGGCACGTCAGTCAGGCGAAAATTCAGGAAAATAGACCCTATCCCTAAGAATGTGAAATGTCAGAATAATAGTAGAGAGAATGATTAATTTAAACTTTTATTTCTTTAATCACATTCCCAGTAAATCATAAGTTTACATACACTCATTTAGTATTTGGTATATAATTGCCTGTAAATTGTTTAACTTGGGTCAAATTTTTCGGGTAGCCTTCCACAAGCTTCCCACAGTAGGTTGAGGGAATTTTGGCCAATCCCTCCTGACAGAGCTGGTGTAGCTGAGTCAGGTTTGTAGGCCTCCTTGCTCGCACACACTTTTTCAGTTCTGCCCACTTAACAGTCCAATAGACATCTACTGAGTATAACTAACAGTTTAATAGACATCTACTGAGTATAACTAACAGTCTAATAGACATGTACTGGGTTTAACTAACAGTCTAATAGACATGTACTGGGTTTAACTAACAGTCTAACAGACATGTACTGGGTTTAACTAACAGTCTAATAGACATGTACTGGGTTTAACTAGCAGTCTAATAGACATGTACTGGGTTTAACTAACAGTCTAATTGAAATGTTTACATGGTGTCTGTATATAAAAAAAACTTTGATTGACTCTCTCTCTCCCTCCGTGTGTGTGTGTGTGTTTGTTTAGAGGCTCCAGTGTTGTTGACCCAGCGTAGTGTGGTGTCTGTGTTTGAGGGCAAGGATGTCCAGCTCACCTGTATCCTGCAAGCTAACTATCCCCCGGTCAATCAGATCGTCTGGTTCAACAACCGCAGACAGGAAGTCATACAGGTACATGCCCTGCCCCCTCTGAATCTGGTGCCAATGACCTGCTGCTAACTCTTTGTGAATCTAGACCAGGTTACTGTAAATTACTTTGAGAGTTTGGCCAGGCTGCTGTGAAATACTTTGGGGGTCTAAATTACTGTAAAGTATTTTGAGGGTCTAGGCAAGGGTACTGTAAATAATATGGGGGGTCTAGGTTACTGTAAAGTATTTTGAGGGTCTAGGCAAGGGTACTGTTGGTTAACTAGTTAAGAAGTTTTATGGCTTTACACCCCCTGCTATAATGAGGATAAAGAGTTACTTGTCTAACTAAACACAGAGGGCATTCTTTAACCAGGTAGGCAAGTTGAGAACAAGTTCTCATTTACAACTGCGACCTGGCCAAGATAAAGCAAAGCAGTTCAACACATACAACAACATATAGTTACACATTGGAGTAAAGAAACACACAGTCAATAATACAGTAGAAAAAAATCCATATACAATGTGTGCAAATGTGGTAAGATAAGGAACGTAAGGCAATAAATAGGCCCTGTTGGCGAAGTAATTACAGTATAGCAATTTAACACTGGAATGGTAAATGTGCAGTAGATGAATGTGCAAAGTAAAAATACTGGGGTGCAAAGGAGCAAGATAAATAAATGAATATGGTAGGGGATGAGGTAGTTGGTTGGGCTATGTACAGGTGCAGTGATCTGTGAGCTGCTCTGACAGCTGGTGCTTAAAGCTAGTGAGGGAGATAAGTGTCTCCAGTTTCAGTGATTTTTGTAGTTCGTTCCAGTCATTGGCAGCAGAGAACTGGAAGGAAAGGCGGCCAAAAGAGGAATTGGCTTTGGGGGTGACCAGTGAGATATACCTGCTGGAGCGTGTGCTACAGGTGGGTGCTGCTATGGTTACCAGCGAGCTGAGGTAAGGCGGGGCTTTACCTAGCAAGGACTTGTAGATGACCTGGAGCCAGTGGGTCTGGCGACGAGTATGTAGCAAGGGTCAGCCGACTAGAGCATACAGGTCGCAGTGGTGGGTGGTATAAGGGGCTTTGGTGACAAAGCGGATGGCACTGTGATAGACTGCATCCAGTTTGCTGAGTAGAGTATTGGAAGCTGTTTTGTAGATGACATCGCCGAAGTCGAGGATCGGTAAGATAGTCAGTTTTACTAGTGCCTGTTTGGCAGCATGAGTGAAGGAGGCTTTGTTGCGAAATAGAAAGCCGATTCTAGATTTAATTTTGGAGGTGTTTAATGTGAGTCTGGAAGGAGAGCTTACAGCCTATTCAGACACCTAGGTATTTGTAGTTGTCCACGTATTCTAGGTCAGAGCCGTCCAGGGTAGTGATGCTAGTCCGGCGGGCGGGTGCAGGCAGCGAACGGTTGAAAAGCATGCATTTGGTTTTACTTGCGTTTAAGAGCAGTTGGAGGCCACAGAAGTAGTGTTGTATGGCATTGAAGCTAGTTTGGAGGTTAGTTAACACAGTGTCCAAAGAAGGGCCAGAAGTATACAGAATGGTGTCGTCTGCATAGAGGTGGATCAGAGAATCACCGGCAGCAAGAGCAACATCTTTGATGTATACAGAGAAGAGAGTCGGCCCAAGTATTGAACCCTGTGGCACCCCCATAGAGACTGACAGAGGCCCGGACAACAGGCCCTCCGATTTAACACACTGAACTCTGTCTGCAAGTAGTTGGTGAACCAGGCGAGGCAATCATTAGAGAAACCAAGGCTGTTGAGTCTGACCATAAGGATGTGATGATTGACAGAGTCGAAAGCCTTGGTCAGGTCAATGAATACGGCTGCACAGTAATGTCTCTTATTGATGGCGGTTATGATATCGTTTAGTAGCTTGAGCATGGCTGAGGTGCGCCCGTGGCCAGCTCGGAAACTGAATTGCACAGCGGAGAAGGTACGGTGGGATTCGAAGTGGTCAATGATCTGTTTATTAACTAGGCTTTCGAAGACTTTAGAAAGGCAGGGCAAGATGGATATAGGTTTATAACAGTTTGGGTCTAGATTGTCACCCCCGTTGAAGAGGGGGATGACCGCGGCAGCTTTCCAATCTTTTGGGATCTCGGACGACACTAAAAAGAGGTTGAGCAGACTGGTAATAGGAGTTGCAACAATGGCGGCAGATAGTTTTAAAAAGAGAGGGTCCAGATTATCTAGTCCAGCTGATTTTATAGGTCCAGATTTTGCAGCTCTTTCGGAACATCTGCTATCTGGATTTGGGTGAAGGAGAAGCTGGGGAGGCTTGGACAAGTAGCTGCGGGGAGGCGGAGCTGTTGGCAGGGGTTGGGGTAGCCAGGAGGAAAGCATGGCCAGCCGTAGAGAAATGTTTGTTGAAATGTTCGATTATCATGGATTTATTGGTGGTGACCGTGTTACCTAGCCTCAGTGCAGTGGGCAGCTGGGAGGAGGTGCTATTGTTTTCCATGGACTTGACAGTGTCCCAAAACCTTTTTGGAGTTAGCGCTACAGGATGCACATTTCTGTTTGAAAAAGCTAGCCTTTGCTTTCCTGACTGAATACGTGTATTGGTTCCCTGAACAGTTGCATACCGCGGGGACTATACGATGCAATAGCAGTCCGCCACAGGATGTTCTTGTGCTGGTCAAGGGCAGTCAGGTCTGGAGTGAACCAAGGGCTGTATCTGTTCTTAGTTCTACATCTTTTGATAAGGGCATGCTTATTTACGCATATCCCAGTTTAGGTCACCTAACAAAACGAACTCTGAAGATAGATTGGGGGACAACAATTCACATATGGTGCCCAGGGCACAGCTGGGAGCTGAGGGAGGTCTATAGCAGGTGGCAACAGTGAGAGACTTATTTCTGGAGAGATACATTTTTTGAATTAGAAGTTTGAACTGTTTGGGCATAGACCTGGAAAGTGTTAGAACTTTGCAGGCTATCTCTGCAATAGATTGCAACTCCTCCCCCTTTTGGCAGTTCTATCTTGGCGAAAAATGTTGTAGTTGGGTATGGAAATCTCCGAATTTTTGGTGGCCTTCCTAAGCCAGGATTCAGATCCGGCAAGGACATCAGGGTTGGCGGAGTGTGCTAAAGCAGTGAGTAAAGCAAACTTAGGGAGGAGGCTTCTGATGTTAACATGCATGAAAACAAGGCTTTTACGGTTACAGAAGTCAACAAATGAGAGTGCCTGGGGACACACAGGGCCTGGGTTTACCTCCACATCAACCGAGGAACAGAGGAGGAGCAGGATGAGGGTACGGCTAAAGGCTATCAGAACAGGTCGTCTAGTGTGTTGGGAACAGAGAATAAAAGGAGCAGAATTCTGGGTTTGGTAGAATAGATTCAGGGTATAATGTGCAGACAGGGGTATGGTAGGGTGAGAGTACAGCGGAGGTAGGCCCAGGCACCGAGTGATGACAAGAGTGGTTGCATCTGGAGGTGTTGGTAATACTGGGTGAGGTCACCGCATGTGTGGGAGGTGGGACAAAGGAGGAATCTGAGGCATGTAGAGTGGGCCTAGGGGCTCCACTGTAAACTAAAACAATGATAACTATCCTAAACAACAGTAAACAGGGCATATTGACATTTGAGAGAGACATAAAGCGAGGCATAAAGCAAACACAGGTGTTGATTGGGAGAGCTAGCTAGGACAACAACGGGTAAGACCACAACAGCTAGTCAGCTAAGACAACAACAACAGTTAAACTGGCAATGAATGGGCAAAGAGGGTTGGTTAGCTACACACAGGGCCTGAGTACGTGGCTGGGGCCGACAGATAAACAAAAAATAAATAAACAGAATGGAGTACCGTGATTAATGAATAGTCCTGCAGGCATCAGCTATGTAGCCGAGTGATCATAGGGTCCAGTGAACAGCAATAGATGGGGCAGGGATGCCGCGAGGTAGTCGTTACTACGCCGGCACGCAGGAGACACAGCGTTTAAAGTTAGAGTTAGGGTTGGTAGAACCGTCTGCTCCGACGTCCGACAGAGGCCAGTTGCAGGCACAACGGATGGAGTAATCGTCGGCAGACCAGTCGAGGTGGTACGACGGGGCGTCGTGTCGAGAGGGATCCAAGCCAGATGGAGAGAGAGGTGTTGTTGTTGCTAGCCGGGAGATGCGACTGGCTCGCGGCTAACTGGAGCTAGCGCCGGGGCAGGGGCGAACCCACTACCCCACTGTTTCCTATAGCCACTCGGTAGCAGCGATGAAACCGGTGCCAGGGTCGAGAGCTCACGGCAAGGAACCGGTGGGGTAGTGGGTTCTAGCCGTGTTTGAAAAATACAAAAGTACACAAGTGGACGAACAAAAACACGTATGCAATGCAACGCCATCTTGGGGAGAAGTCTGTCTATACAGTGAGGGAAAAAAGTATTTGATCCCTTGCTGATTTTGTACGTTTGCCCACTGACAAAGAAATGATCCGTCTATAATTTTAATGGTAGGTTTATTTGAACAGTGAGAGACCGAAAAACAACCAAAAAATAAAGAAAAAAGCATGTGAAAAATGTTATAAATTGATTTGCATTTTAATGAGGGAATTAAGTATTTGACCCCTCTGCAAAACATGACTTAGTACTTGGTGGCAAAACCCTTGTTGGCAATCACAGAGGTCAGACGTTTCTTGTAGTTGGCCACCAGGTTGGCACACATCTCAGGACAGATTTTTTCCCACTTCTCTTTGCAGATCTTCTCCAAGTCATTAAGGTTTCGAGGCTGACGTTTGGCAACTCGAACATTCAGCTCCCTCCACAGATTTTCTATGGGATTAAGGTCTGGAGCCTGGCTAGGCCACTCCAGGACCTTAATGTGCTTCTTCTTGAGCCACTCCTTTGTTGCCTTGGCCGTGTGTTTTGGGTCATTGTCATGCTGAAATACCCATCCACGACCCATTTTCAATGCCCTGGCTGAGGAAGGAGGTTCTCACCCAAGATTTGACGGTACATGGCCCCGTCCATTGTCCCTTTGATGCGGTGAAGTTGTCCTGTCCCCTTAGCAAAAAAAAACACCCCCAAAGCATAATGTTTCCACCTCCATGTTTGACGGTGGGGATGGTGTTCTTGGGGTCATAGGCAGCATTCCTCCTCCTCCAAACACGGCGAGTTGAGTTGATGCCAAAAAGCTCCATTTTGGTCTCATCTGACCACAACACTTTCACCCAGTTGTCCTCTGAATCATTCAGATGTTCATTGGCAAACTTCAGACGGGCATGTATATGTGCTTTCTTGAGCAGGGGGACCTAGCGGGCGCTGCAGGATTTCAGTCCTTCACAGCGTAGTGTGTTACCAATTGTTTTCTTGGTAACTATGGTCCCAGCTGCCTTGAGATCATTGACAAGATCCTCCCGTGTAGTTCTGGGCTGATTCCTCATCGTTCTCATGATCATTGCAACTCCACGAGGTGGGATCTTGCATGGAGCCCCAGGCCGATTGACAGTTCTTTTGTGTTTCTTCCATTTGCGAATAATCGCACCAACTGTTGTCACCTTCTCACCAAGCTGCTTGGCGATGGTCTAGTAGCCCATTCCAGCCTTGTGTAGGTCTACAATCTTGTCCCTGACATCCTTGGAGAGCTCTTTGGTCTTGGCCATGGTGGAGAGTTTGGAATCTGATTGATTGATTGCTTCTGTGGACAGGTGTCTTTTATACAGGTAACAAGCTGAGGTTATGAGCACTCCCTTTAAGAGTGTGCACCTAATCTCAGCTCGTTATCTGTATAAAAGACACCTGGGAGCCAGAAATCTTTCTGATTGAGAGAGGGTCAAATACTTATTTCCCTCATTAAAATGCAAATCAATTCATAACATTTTTCACCTGCGTTTTTCTGGATTTGTCTGTTGTTATTCTGTCTCTCACTTCAAATAAACCTACCATTAAAATGATAGACTGATCCTTTCTTTGTCAGTGGGCAAATGTACAAAATCAGCAGGGGATCAAATACTTTTTTCCTTCAATGTAATAAAGCAATTTTACCTTTATTTAACAAGTTAGTTAAGAACAAATTCTTATTTTCAATGACGGTCTAGGAACAGTGGGTTAACTGACAGATTTTTACATTGTCAGCTCGGGGAATTGATCTTGCAACCTTTCAGGTTACTAGTCCAAAGCTCTAACCACTAGGCTACCCTGCCTCCCCTTAACAACACTATCAACAAGGCAGGTCCTACAGGCCCTAGTTTTAACGCATCTTGACTACTGTTCAGTCGTGTGGTCAGGTGCCACAAAAAAGGACTTAGGAAAATTGCAATTGGCTCAGAACAGGGCTGTCAGACTGTGGGTAACTGGTCTAGTGAGTCAGGCGCAGGACAGCAGTGATGCGTGGACAAGGTATGTAATACAATGAAGCACCAGTATACAAACCAATACAAAAGGTGCGGAAAAATACCGGTCACACAAAATACTTGGGTGTAAATACAAAACACCCGGCAACAACTACCAGCCTTCTAGTAACAAACCTGAACTAATAACAAACACGCACACAAACATGGGGGAAACAGAGGGTTAAATACATGCACATGTAATTGGGGAATTAAAACAAGGACAAAACAAATGGAAAATTAAAAGCGGATCGGCAATGGCTTGAAGACCGGTAATGTCGACCGACGAACGCCGCCGAACAAGGAGAGGGACCGACTTTGGCGGAAGTCGTGACAAGGGCAGCACGGCTGGCCCTTGGATGTACACAGAGAGCTAATATTAATAATATGCATGTCAATCTCTCCGAGTTGAAAGTGGAAGAGAGATTGACTTAATCGCTACTTTTATTTATGAGAGGTATTGACATGTTGAATGCACTGAGCTGTCTGTCTAAACTATTGGCACACAGCTCGGACACCCATGCATACCCCACAAGACATGCCACAAAAGGTCTCTTCACAGTCCCCAAGTCCAGAACAGACTATGGGAGGAGCACAGTACTACATAGAGCCATGACTACATGGCACGATTCCACATCAAGTAACTCATGCCAGCAGTAAAATTCGATTTAAAAAACAGATTAAAAAAACACCTCATGGAACAGCGGGGACTGTGAAGCAACACATTCATAGGCAAAGACATATGCATACACACACACACACACACACACACAGACACACACACACAGACACAGACACACACACAGACACACACACAGACACACACATACACACACACACAGGATAACATACGCCCTATACATACACATGAATGTAGTACTGTAGATATGTGGTAGTGGTGGAGTAGGGGCCTGAAGGCACACAGTGTGTTGTGAATGTATTGTAATGTTTTTAAAATTGTATTAACCGCCTTAATTTTTCTGGACCCCAGGAAGAGTAGCTGCTGCTTTGGCAGCAGTTAATGGGGATCCATAATAAATACAAATACAAAATACAAAAAAAGGTTATTAAAATGTGAAGAATGTAAAAATACGTAGATATCTGCTGTATACTTTGATTAATTAAATGCAGAACTACCTGTGACAAGTAGAGTAAAAATGTGATTGGTTGATTCACAGGAAGTAATGTGTAGAGTTAAAAGGTGATTGGTTGTTTGACAGGAAGTCCAGGAAGCCCTGGCCACAACCAGGAAGTATGTGCTGCGTCGCGCAGCCGCGTGGACCAACCTGACGGTCCTAGAGACGGACGGAACAACAGACAGCGGCCAATACTGGTGCTCCGCTAGTAACGCTGTGGGAGGGACTGAGATCCCTGTTACGCTACTGGTCAAGAGTAAGATCCCTGTTACACTATTGGTCAAGAGTAATATCAATGTTACGCTATTAGTCAAGAGTAAGATCCCTGTTACAGTATTGGTCAAGAGTAATATCCCCGGTACACTATTGGTCAAGAGAAAGAACAATAAAGATTTAGTCTGTACACCCACAAAACAAAACTAAATGGTTTTCTGATGAACTGAATGACTATTTAATTACTGTTCTACTGTACCTCCTCCTCTCATCCCCTTCTCTCTCTCTGTCCCACCCCCCTCCCCCATCCTCTCTGTCTCCCTGCCCTCTCCCCCCTCTCAGGATACCCCATGCCCCCCAATGTGACCCTGGTAAGGCTGGTTTACAGCAGTCGGCAGCGCAGAGAGGTGGAGCTGGAGTGGCAGATGGAAGGAGAGGGAGAAGGAGGAGAGGGAGGAGGGCTGACTGGGTTCATACTTGAGCACAGACTAGAGGAGGCACCAGGGAGGAGGAGAGGAGAGGAGGAAAAAGAGAAGGAGAGAGAGGAGGCTGGTACAGATCCTGCTGACCAAGAGGTGAGCCAGAAAGAGAGTTGGGGGGCCAGAGAACACACAGACTAATACAATTCTGTTATTCTGCATGGATTAAGAATGTTTCTGTTGTTCCAGGAGATACCCTGATAGTTGTGTTCTATTTAGTAGATTCCCTGATAGTTGTGTTCTATCTAGTAGATACCATGATAGCTGTGTTCTATCTAGTAGATACCATGATAGTTGTGTTCTATCTAGTAGATACCATGATAGCTGTGTTCTATCGTTGGACACTTGAGAAGCCCTCAGCAGAAGTTCTTCAAAAGGTAATTGATTTGTTTTCGCTGTGAAATGTGTTATGTGTGAACCGTAAAGACTTATGCATTTATGGTAATGGGAAAAATATGTGGGGTGCTATCCTCAAACAATCAAATGTGGTGCTTTCGCCGTAAAGCCTTTTTGAAATCTGATATTGCCAAGAAGCAGAGCTTTTGATGACTATGCAACACTTGTATATTGATGCATGTTTAATAATTCAACTTTTGGATTTTGAATTTGGTGCCTTGCATTTCACCTGCTAGCGCCCCACCGCTCCCTAAGAAGTTAATGTGAGAGAATTGTATTCCCTTTAAAGTTTAACTAGGTCATTGGCCCGCCCCCGTGAGCACAGACATGATCAGGCGTCATAGAACAGCCTTTTCTACTGTTACGAATAAAACCCCCTCCTGAGGAAATCCTCTTCAGACCACGTGTACCTCGTGGAAACTGAGGTGGCACAGGTTTGAGTACCAAGACTAAGCAAACCCACAGCGTGAGCTGTGATTACGAAGTTATTGAATTCCTAACCATACCACGTGGAACATTGGCTACACGTATGTAAATAGTTAAACTCTGAGACTATCGATCCCTACAGGATAAGAGCAAATCTTAGAAACAAATTACTAGTCTGCAGCTAGAAATTATGTCAACCTGGGATGCGATTACCCACAACTGCCGAAACACCTATTCTATGAGAACATTTCTGAATGGAACTCTGAAGTATCTATTCTAACCACGAAAGACTTTGATCTTTAGGGAAACAGAAAGAGACGCTGATGAACTGACTCTCCAGCAGACGGACCAGATTCCAACAGAAAAGATCACAACACATTCGCGTAAATTTATATATTGATTGCAATTATTCCCGAATGAGTGAGCGCTCATGTGTAAAGGATTAGCATTTCAATTAATATAATTATAGTAGTACTGTTTGTAGTGATCCCTGGTCTTTCCCGCTCTCGCTCAGTCCACACCCACTTCCCTTTGTCCACCAAGCCGTCATATCGGCTTAGTCCATTAGGGAATCTTCCCTATCTATGTTAGTAACTATATCTACTGTTTGTTTATGCATTTCTGTGATTATTTAGTTAGTTAGTAAATAAACTATTAAGACAATTGGTGTATGGATGATTCATAGTAAAGGCTGGGTTTGTGCAGATAACCAACAATTTACGACGTTTGGAAGGAGACTGACTTGAGGTAAAGGATAATTAATTAATTAATGAGAAGACTAATTGATCAGACATTGAAATATCTGAAGAGTTATATTAGGAAAATTATAACTTTGTAATCTGAAGATTTTCCTTGGTGCAGCGACTTCCTAGTTAATTACATTTACATGATTAGTTTAATCACGTAATAATAATTACAGAGATTGATTTTATAAAATAACAGTCTTCACTTTTAATGATGCCAAAGACACAACATTGTGTTCTATATTGATACCCTGATAGTTGTGTTCTATCTACTAGATACCCTGATAGAACACAACTATCTAGTAGATACCATGATAGTGGTGTTCTATCTAGTAGATACCATGATAGAACACCACTATCTAGTAGATACCATGATAGTTGTGTTCTATCTAGTAGATACAGTGATAGCTGTGTTCTATCTAGTAGATACCATGATAGCTGTGTTCTATCTAGTAGATACCATGATAGCTGTGTTCTATCTAGCAGATACCATGATAGTTGTGTTATATCTAGAAAATAGCCTGATAGTTGTGTTCTATCTACTAGATACCATGATAGCTGTGTTCTATCTAGTAGATACCATGATAGCTGTGTTCTAACTAGTAGATACAGTGATAGCTGTGTTCTATCTAGTAGATACCATGATAGCTGTGTTCTATCTAGTAGATACCCTGATAGTTGTGTTCTATCTAGTAGATACCATGATAGTTGTGTTCTATCTAGTAGATACCCTGATAGCTGTGTTCTATCTAGTAGATACAGTGATAGTTGAGTTCTATCTAGTAGATACCATGATAGCTGTGTTCTATCTAGTAGATACAGTGATAGTTGTGTTCTATCTAGTAGATACAGTGATAGCTGTGTTCTATCTAGTAGATACCATGATAGAACACCACTATCTAGTAGATACCATGATAGCTGTGTTCTATCTAGTAGATACCATGATAGCTGTGTTCTATCTACTAGATACCCTGATAGAACACAACTAACTAGTAGATACAGTGATAGCTGTGTTCTATCTAGTAGATACCATGATAGAACACCACTATCTAGTAGATACCATGATAGGTGTGTTCTATCTAGTAGATACAGTGATAGCTGTGTTCTATCTAGTAGATACCATGATAGCTGTGTTCTATCTCGTAGATACCATGATAGCTGTGTTCTATCTAGCAGATACCATGATAGTTGTGTTATATCTAGAAAATAGCCTGATAGTTGTGTTCTATCTACTAGATACCATGATAGCTGTGTTCTATGTAGTAGATACCATGATAGTTGTGTTCTATCTAGTAGATACCATGATAGCTGTGTTCTATCTAGTAGATACAGTGATAGCTGTGTTCTATCTAGTAGATACCATGATAGCTGTGTTCTATCTAGTAGATACCCTGATAGTTGTGTTCTATCTAGTAGATACCCTGATAGTTGTGTTCTATCTAGTAGATACAGTGATCGTTGTGTTCTATCTAGTAGATACCATGATAGCTGTGTTCTATCTAGTAGATACAGTGATAGCTGTGTTCTATCTAGTATACAGTGATAGCTGTGTTCTATCTACGCACAAGAAGCGTTTTTCTCTCAAATTCTGTCCACAAACGTGTTTACATCCCTTTTAGTGAGCATTTCTCATTTGCCAAGATAATCCGTCCACCTGACAGGTGTGGTATATCAAGAAGCTGATTAAACAGCATGATCATTACACAGGTGCATCTTGTCCATGAGAATTCTAGTTGGTTATTGTCACAGCCTTGTATATCCCTCCTCAAGCAGGCAACGTCTTGCTTCCAGACAAACTAAACACCTTCTTTGCCCGCTTTGAAGAATGTACAGTGCCACTGACGCAGCCCGCTACCAAGGACTGCGGGCCCCCCCTCTCCTTCTCCGCGCTACCAAGGACTGCGGGCCCCCCCTCTCCTTCTCCGCGCTACCAAGGACTGCGGGCCCCCCCTCTCCTTCTCTGCGCTACCAAGGACTGTGGGCCCCCCCTCTCCTTCTCCGTGGCTGACGTGAGTAAGACATTTAAACATGTTAACCCTCGCAAGGCTGCTGGCCCAGACGGCATCCCTAGTCGCGTCCTCAAAACATGTGCAGATCAGCTGGCTGGTGTGTTTACGGACATGTTCAATCCCTCCCTATACCAGTCTGCTGTCCCCACATACTTTAACCATGAAGGCAAAGACAACTAAATGACTATCGCCCGTAGCACTTACTTTTGTCATCATGATGTGCTTTGAGAGACTAGTCAAGGATCATATCACCTCCACCTTAACGGCCACCCTAGACCCACTTCAGTTTGCATAGCGCCCCAACAGGTCCACAGACGATGCAATCGCCATCACACTGCACACTGTTCTATCCCATCTGGACAAGAGGAATACCTATGTAAGAATGTTATTATAATCAAATTTTATTTGTCACATGCGCCGAATACAACAGGTGTAGGTAGAGCTTTCAGTGAAATGCTTACTTACAGGCTTTAACCAACAGTGCAAAAAAGATATTAGGTGAACAATAGGTAAGCAAAGAAATAAAAACACCAGTAAAAAGACAGTGATAAATAGCAGTAGCGAGGCTATATACAGTAGTGAGGCTATAAAAGTAGCGAGGCTACATATAGACACCGGTTAGTCGGGCCAATTGAGGTAGTATGTACATGAATGTATAGTTAAAGTGACTATGCATATATGACAAACAGAGAGTAGCAGCAGTGTAAAAGAGGGGTTGGGTGTGGGGGGTTAGGGTTACACAATGCAAATAGTCTGGGTAGCCATTTGATCACCTGTTCAGGAGTCTTATGGCTTGGGGGTAAAAACTGTTGAGAAGTCTTTTTGTCCTAGACTTGGCACTCCGGTAATGCTTGCCATGCGGTAGTAGAGAGAACAGTCTATGACTAGGGTGGCTGGGGTCTTTGACAATTTTTATGGCCTTCCTCTGACACCTCCTGGTGTAGAGGTCCTGGATGGCAGGCAGCTTAGCCCCAGTGATGTACTGGGCCGTACGCACTACCCTCTGTAGTGCCTTGCGGTCGGAGGCCGAGCAATTGCCGTACCAGGCAGTGATGCAACCAGTCAGGATGCTCTCGAAGTTGCAGCTGTAGACCCTTTTGAGGATCTCAGGACACATGCCAAAATCTTTTTAATTTCCTGAGGGGGAATAGGCTTTGTCGTGCCCTCTTCACGACTGTCTTGGTGTGTTTGGACCATTCTAGTTTGTTGGTGACGTGGACACCAAGGAACTTGAAGCTCTCAACCTGCCCCACTACAGCCCCGTTGATGAGAATGGGGGCGTGCTCGGTCCTCCTTTTCCTGTAGTCCACAATCATCTCCTTAGTCTTGGTTACGTTGAGGGATAGGTTGTTATTCTGACACCACCCGGCCAGGTCTCTGACCTCCTCCCTATAGGCTGTCTCGTCGTTGTCGGTGATCAGGCCTACCACTGTTGTGTCATCTGCAAACTTAATGATGGTGTTGGAGTTGTGCCTGGCCATGCAGTCGTGGGTGAACAGGGAGTACAGGAGGGGACTGAGCACGCACCCCTTGGGGGCTCCAGTCTTGAGGTTCAGCGTGGCAGATGTGTTGCTACCTACCCTCACCACCTGTAGGCGGCCCATCAGGAAGTCCAGGATCCAGTTGCAGAGGAAGGTGTTTAGTCCCAGTATCCTTAGCTTAGTGATGAGCTTTGAGGGTACTATGGTGTTGAAAGCTGAGCTGTAGTCAATGAATAGCATTCTCACATAAGTGTTCCAGTTGGGAACGGGCAGTGTGGAGTGCAATAGAGATTGCATCATCTGTAGATCTGTTTGGACGGTATGCAAATTGGGGTGAGTCTTGGGTTTCTGGGATAATGGTGTTGATGTGAGCCATTACCAGCCTTTCAAAGCACCTCATGGCTACGGACTTGAGTGCTATGGGTCTGTAGTCATTTAGGCAGGTTGCCTTTGTGTTCTTGGGCACAGGGACTATGGTGGTCTGCTTGAAACATGTTGGTATTACAGACTCAATCAGGGACATGTTGAAAATGTCAGTGAAGACACCTGCCAGTTGGTCAGCACATGCCCGGAGCACACGTCCTGGTAATCTGTCTGGCCCCGCATGATCACAGTCGTCCGGAACAGCTGATGCTCTCATACATGCCTCAGTGTTGCTTGCCTCGATGCGAGCATAGAAGTGATTTAGCTCGTCTGGTAGGCTTGTGTCACTGGGCAGCTCGCAGCTGTGTTTCCCTTTGTCTGTAATAGTTTGCAAGCCCTGCCACATAAGACGAGCATCGGAGCCGGTGTAGTATGATTCAATCTTAGCCCTGTATTGATGCTTTGCCTGTTTGATGGTTTGTCGCAGGGCATAGCAGGATTTCTTGTAAGCTTCCGGGTTAGAGTCCCGCACCTTGAAAGCGGCAGCTCTACCCTTTAGCTCAGTGCGAATGTTGCCTGTAATCCATGGCTTCTGGTTGGGGTATGTACGTACAGTCACTGTGGGGACGACGTCCTCAATGCACTTATTGATAAAGCCAGTGACTGATGTGGTGTACTCCTCAATGCCATCGGATGAATCCCGGAACATGTTCCAGTCTGTGATAGCAAAACAGTCCTGTAGTTTAGCATCTGCTTCATCTGACCACTTTTTTATAGACCGAGTTACTGGTGCATCCTGCTTAAATTTTTGCTTGTAAGCAGGAATCAGGAGGATAGAGTTGTGATCAGATTTACCAAATGGAGGGCGAGGGAGAGCTTTGTACGCGTCTCTGTGTGTGGAGCACATGAGATCTAGAATTTGTTTCCCTCTGGTTGCACATTTAACATGTTGATAGAAATTTGGTAGAACTGATTTAAGTTTCTCTGCATTAAAGTCTCCGGACACTAGGAGCACCACCTCTGGGTGAGTGGTTTCCTGTTTGCTTATTTCCTTATACAGCTCACTGAGTGCGGTCTTAGTGCCAGCATTTGACAGTGGTGACAAATAAACAGCCACGAAAAGTATAGCTGATAACTCTCTAGGCAATATCACAATATACTCTACTTCAGGCGAGCAAAATCTAGAGACTTCCTTTGATTTCGTGCACCAGCTGTTGTTTACAAATATGCACAGACCGCCCCCCCTCGTCTTACCGGAGTGTGCTGTTCTATCTTGCCGGTGCAGCATATATCCCGCTAGCTGAATATCCATGTCGTCATTCAGCCACAATTCCGTGAAACATAGGATATTACAATTTTTGATGTCCCGTTGGTAGGATATTCGTGATCGTACCTCATCTAATTTATTGTCCAATGATTGCACTTTGGCAAGAAAAATTTACGGTAACGGCGGATGATCGCTGTCCTGATATCCAGAAGCTCTTTTTTGCCATAAGATATGGTTTCAGAAACATTATGTACAAAATAAGTTACAAATAACGCGAAAACCCCCCACATAATAGCACAATTGATTGGGCGTCTGTAAAACTGCTGCCATTTCTTCCGGCACCATTTAATGTATTAAGTATATGTTGTGTAATTTGTTATATATTACTGTCAGAGCTAGAAGCACAAGCATTTCGCAAGTCGGAAGTTTACATACACTTAGGTTGGAGTCATTAAAACTTGTTTTTCAACCACTCCACACATTTTTTGTTAATAAACTATTGTTTTGGCAAGTTGGTTAGGACATCTACTTTGTGCATGACACAAGTAATTTTTACAACAATTGTTTACAGACAGATTATTTCACTGTATCACAATTCCAGTGGGTCAGAAGTGTACATACACTAAGTTGACTGTGCCTTTAACTTCTTAGGGAGCAGCGCACGAGGTGGCCGTTTTGGAAAGCCTGGCGTGCCCAAAGTAAAATGCCTCCCATTCAGGCCCAGAAAATAGGATTGTCACGTCCAGGCCTGAAAAGACAGGCTGGCGTGTTTTTGTTTTGTTTTGGTGTAAGGGTTTTTCTGTTCTAGGTTATCTATTTCTATGTTGGGGTAATGGTTCCCAGTTAGAGGCAGCTGAGTGCCGTTACCTCTAATTGGGAACCATACATATGTTTGTAGTTTGCACTAGGGGTTTGTGGGTTGTTGTTTGAGCATAGCTTGGTGTATGTTTAGTTATGTTCTGTATCACGATCTTCGTTACGTTCATTTTGTTTTTTTTTGCCCATTTACGTGGATAAATAAAGCATGTATACTGGATACCTCACTGCGCCTTGGTCTTTCCCTTCAGAAGATCGTGACAAGGATATGCACATATTTAGTACCATTGGATAGGAAACACTCTGAATTTTCTAAAAGTGTTAACATTTCGTCTGTGAGTATACCAGAACGGATATGGCAGGCAAAAACCAGAGGAATTTCTGTCCTGGAAAAAGTGGTTTTGACAGATTGCCTCATTTAGAACCCCTCCCTTATGAAAATGCCAATATAAGGGCATATGAATGGAGTCCCTATCGCTTCCTCTGGATGTCAACAGTCTCGAGAAAGTGTTCTGATTCATTTTAGATGCTTTTAGAGCAGAGAAGAAGAGGAATAAGGAAGTGGTCACAGAGATGTCAATAGGAGTAAATGCGCGTTCACGGCTGGCACGCTCTGTGTTTTTTTCCTTTCTTATCACCCAGTTTATATTCCGTTTGAAATATTATACTATTTATACATAAGTGTTCCTAAGGATACATTTAAAATTATGTTTGATTGTTCTTGGACAAATTTATAGGTATAAGTTGAACGAGTTCTCTTCACGTTTCAATGGAGGAGTGGACGCTATATTTTCTCATTATAACGCGCCAACCAAACTGAGATTTATGGATATAATACATTAATTTTTCTTACAAAAGAACCATGGATTGTCTTCGTTGGACACTTGGGAAGCCCTCAGCAGAAGTTCTTCAAAAGGTAATTGATTTGTTTTCGCTGTGAAATGTGTTATGTGTGAACCGTGATGGCTTATGAATTCATGGTAATGGAAAAATATGTGGGGTGCTATCCTCAAACAATCAAATGTGGTGCTTTCGCCGTAAAGCCTTTTTGAAATCTGACAACGCTGTTATATTGCCAAAAAGCAGAGCTTTTGATGACTATGAAACACTTGTATATTGATGTATGTTTAATAATTCAACTTTTGAATTTGGCGCCTTGCATTTCACCTGGTAGTGTCGGGAGTCTCTCCCTTCCCAGGGAGTATGATGGGACAGCAGCACCCCATCACTCCGTAAGAAGTTAAACAGCTTGGAAAATTCCAGAAAATTATATCATGGCTTTAGAAGCTTCTGGTAGGCTAACTGACATAATTTGAGTCAATTGGAGGTTACTTGTGGATGTATTTCTAGGCCTACCTTCAAACGCAGTGCCTCTGCTTGACATCATGGGAAAATCAAATGATATCAGACAAAAAATGGCAGACCTCCACAAGTCTGGTTCGTCCTTCGGAGCAATTTCCAAACGCCTGAAGGTACCCCAAAAAAGAAAGAAGGACCAAGGTACTCTTCATATAATTAATTAAAATGCCAAAAAAAACGACATGTTTCGCCTGCATAGCCTTCATCAGGGAGTACAAAGAAATAATACAATGTCCTCTTTTAAAACAGCTTTTCCAATTAGCCCTAATCTGAAGAGGGAGTGGTTACAAAATTGATTGGACACACCTAATAAGCAACTATACACATTGAATAGTGAAATACTGTAGCTATTTTATAAAAAAATACAACTGTAATGTCCATGGTTCTGTTGTAGAAAGAGTCAGGTGCAGGAGGAGTACGTGTGAAAAGGTATTTTAATAATACACCAGTCCAAGCCAACAAACTCTGGCGAACAGAATACCCACACGAATAACAACCATCAACGGGCTTAAACAGCAACCCGGCATATACTAGAACCAAAATAAAATAGCCCTCAGTACACAGACTGGGAAAAGACGAAGTCAAAATGGTACAAACCAAACAATCACGCACAATGGGAAGAGGGGAAGGAAGGAATTATAAACAGGTGCGTGATTGGGAGAAATTAACAACAGGTGTGTACAATTAGACAAAACTAACAAAACACATGAGAAGGGGAGCGATGATAGTCAGAAAACCGGTGACGTCGACCGCCAAACACCGCCCGAACAAGAAGAGGGACTGACCTCGGCGGAAGTCGTGACAGTACCCCCCCCCTTGACGACACCGGCCTCGGGGACGACCCAGAGGGCGAGGTGCAGGGCGATCCGGTCAGCGATGATGAAACTCCTGCAGCAGTTCAGGGTACAACATATCCGCCACCGGAACTCAGCACCTCTCCTCCGGACCGTACCCCTCCCACTCCACGAGATACTGAAGGCCCCTCACCCGACGTCTCGAATCCAGAATGCAGCGGATGGAGTACGCCGGGACACCCTCAATGTCCAGAGGGGGCGGAGGAACCTCCCGCACCTCAGAGTCATGGAGCGGACCAACCACCACCGGCCTGAGGAGAGACACATGGAACGAGGGGTTAATATGATAATCAGGGGGAAGCTGTAACCTGTAACACACCTCGTTCACTCTCCTCAGGACTTTAAATGGCCCCACAAACCGCGGACCCAGCTTCCGGCATGGCAGGCGGAGGGGCAGGTTTCGGGTCGAGAGCCAGACCCAGTCCCCCGGTGCGAACACCGGGGCCTCACTGCGGTGATGGTCTGCACTGGTTTTCTGGCGCAGCGCGGCCTTCTGGAGGTGACCATGGGTGGCCTCCCAGGTCTCCTTCGTGCGCTTGAACCAATCGTCCACCGCAGGAGCCTCGGTCTGACTCTGATGCCATGGTGCCAGAACCGGCTGGTACCCCAACACAACCTGGAAGGGGGAGAGGTTAGTGAAGGAGTGGCGAAGCGAGTTCTGTGCCATTTCTGCCCAAGGTATGAACGCCGCCCACTCCCCCGGCCGGTCCTGGCAATAGGACCACAGAAACCTGCCCACATCCTGATTCACTCTCTCCACCTGCCCATTACTCTCAGGGTGAAAACCCGAGGTAAGGCTGACTGAGACCCCCAAATGTTCCATGAACGCCTTCCAGACTCTCGACGTGAACTGGGGACCTCGATCAGACACTATATCCTCGGGCACCCCGTAGTTCCGGAAAACGTGGTTAAACAGGGCTTCCGCAGTTTGTAGGGCCGTAGGGAGTCCGGGCAGAGGAAGGAGACAACAGGACTTAGAGAATCGATCCACAACAACCAGGATCATGGTGTTCCCCTGAGAAGGAGTAGAGATCATTTAGAAAATCCACTGATAAATGTGACCACGGCCGTTGTGGAACGGGTAAGGGATTTAGCTTACCTCTGGGTAGGTGTCTAGGAGCCTTACACTGTGCGCACACCGAGCAGGAGGAAACATAAACCCTCACGTCCTTAGCCAAGGTAGGCCACCAGTACTTCCCAGTCAGGCAGCGCACTGTCTGACCAATCCCAGGATGACCAGAGGAAGGTGACGTGTGGACCCAATAGAGCAACTGGTCACGGACAGCAGTTGGAACGTACAGACGCCCGACGGGACACTGGAGGGGAGCGGGCTCTGTACGTAACGCCCGCTGAATGTCCGCGTCCAGCTCCCACAAAACCGGCGCTACCAGGTAGGAAGCCGGGAGTATGGGAGTCTGCTCCATGGGCCACTCCTCTGTGTCATAAAGCCGGGACAGCGCGTCTGCCTTCTGGTTCTGGGAACCTGGTCTGTAAGACATGGTAAACACAAAACGAGTAAAGAACATGGCCCACCTTGCTTGACGAGGATTCAATCTCCTCGCTGCCCGGATGTACTCCAGGTTACGGTGGTCAGTCCGGATGAGGAAAGGGTGTTTAGCCCCCTCAAGCCAGTGTCTCCATGCCTTCAGGGCCCTGACCACAGCTAATAACTCCCTGTCCCCCACATCATAGTTCCGCTCCGCCTGACTGAGTTTCTTAGAGAAGAAAGCACAGGGGCGAAACTTCGGTGGGGTGCCCGAGCGCTGGGAGAGCACGGCTCCTATCCCAGCCTCGGACACGTCCACCTCTACTATGAATGCCAAAGAAGGATCCGGGTGAGCCAGCACGGGAGCCGAAGTGAACAACGCCTTTAGTTGCTCAAAAGCCCTGTCCACCTCAACTGACCCCACTGCAGATGTACCGGAACCCCCTTCAGCAGCGAAGTAATGGGAGCTGCCACCTGACCAAAACCCTGGATAAATCTCCGGTTATAATTGGCAAACCCTAAAAATTGCTGCACCTCCTTTACCGTGGTGGGAGTCAGCCAATTACGCACGGCAGCAATGCGGTCACTTTCCATCTCCACCCCGGACATGGAAATGCGATACCCTAGGAAAGAGATGGCCTGCTGGAAGAACAAGCATTTCTCAGCCTTTGCGTACAGGTCATGCTCCAACAGTCTTCCAAGTACCTTGCGCACCAAAGACACATGCTCGGAACGTGTAGCGGAGTATATCAGAATGTCATCGATATACACCACTACACCCTGCCCTTGCAGGTCCCGGAAAATCTTGTCTACAAAGGATTGGAACACTGCGGGAGCATTCATCAGCCCGTACGGCATGACGAGGTATTCATAATGGCCTGAGGTGGTGCTAAACGCTGTCTTCCACTCATCTCCCTCCCGGATACACACCAGATTGTATGCGCTCCTGAGATCCAGTTTTGTGAATAAGCGCGCCCCGTGCATTGACTCAGTCGCCGTAGCGATAAGCGACAGCGGGTAACGGTACCTTACCGTGATCTTATTGAGACCTCAATAATCAATGCACGGGTGCAAACCTCCATCCTTCTTCTTCACAAAAAAGAAGCTTGAGGAGGCGGGGTAAATTGAAGGCCGAATGTACCCCTGACCCAGGGATTCAGAGATATATGTCTCCATAGCCTCCTTCTCGGCTTGCGACAGGGGATACAAGTGACTCCTGGGAAGCGCAGCGTCTACCCGGAGATGTATTGCACAATCCCCCCGTCGATGGGGTGGTAACTGAGTCGCCTTCTTCTTACAGAAGGCGAGAGCCAAATCGGCATATTCAGAGGGGATGTGCACGGTGGAGACCTGGTCTGGACTTTCCACTGTGGTTGCACCAACGGAAACGCAAGAGAGTCAATGAGGAAGAGACTGATTCTCTCCTCATGCATCCCCTGCGTCACCATGACGAGAGAGATGGTGGCCTCCCTGATTACCCCGGACCCTAATGGTCGACTATCTAAAGAATGAACAGGGAAAGGTCTGACCACAGGGTTAATGGGAATCTCTAACCTAAGCGCAAGCGCTCTGTCAATGAAATTCCAAGCTGCGCCTGAATCGACGAGCGCCCTATGCTGGTAATGCGGGGGGGAAATCCGGAAAACACACAGACACAAACAGTTGATCAACAGAGGACTCTGGGTGAGGGTGGTGCATACTCACCAGAGGTGACGCCAGAGTGCTCTGCCTGCCGTCTCTCCTCCCAGAAGAACCACCCCTACACCGACCAGCAGTGTGCCCTCTGTGGCAACAACTGGTGCAGGTGAAAGCTCCTCCTCCAGCCTCCCTAAGCGTTGCCCCTCCTAGCTCCATGGGCTCTGGAGAGGAGATGCTGGAGGGTGGGATTGACAGGACCCTCTCTGGACGTCCGCGAGTGCCCAGCAGGTTATCCAACCGAATGGAGAGGTCTACCAGTTGGTCAAAGGTCACGGTGGCGTCCCTGCATGCCAGATCCCGCCGGACGTCCTTGCGTAGGTTGCACCTATAGTGGTCGATGAGGGCCCTGTCATTCCAGCCCACTCCGGCAACCAACGTCCGGAACTCAAGGGCGAACTCCTGGGCGCTTCTTGTCACCTGTCTCAAGTGGAAGAGCCGTTCCCCCGCCGCTCTACCCTCGGGAGGATGGTCAAAAACAGCTCGGAAGCGACGGGTGAACTCTTCAAAGTGGTCCAACGCCGCGTCTCCCTCTCCCCACACGGCGTTGGCCCACTCCAGCGCTCTCCCAGTGAGACAGGAGACAAGCGTGGACACTCTCTCCCTTCCAGAGGGAGCTGGTAGAGGTCCAGTTGTATCAAAACCCCTGGCACCATGCTGCTGTCCCATCATACTCCCTGGGAAGGGAGAGACGAATCCCACTGGTTCCGGATTCCCGGAGGGTTTGGTGGAGACCTCCTGTCTCCCCCAGCGGTCCAGAGTTTGGACAACGCGGTCCATAGTGGCCCCAAGCTGCTGTAACATGACTGAGTGCTCAAGGACGCGTTCCTCGACTCCACTGCTAGGTGCTGCTGCTCCTGCTGACTCCATATTACGGGTGCGTGATTCTGTAATGTCCGTGGTTCTGTTGTAGAAAGAGTCAGGTGCAGGAGGAGTACGTGTGAAAAGGTATTTTAATAATACACCAGTCCAAACCAACAAACTCTGGCGAACAGAATACCCACACGAATAACAACCATCAACGGGCTTAAACAGCAACCCGGCATATACTAGAACCAAAATAAAATAGCCCTCAGTACACAGACTGGGAAAAGACGAAGTCAAAACGGTACAAACCAAACAATCACGCACAATGGGAAGAGGGGAAGGAAGGAATTATAAACAGGTGCGTGATTGGGAGAAATTAACAACAGGTGTGTACAATTAGACAAAACTAACAAAACACATGAGACCCCTAACCCCTAACCCTCGGCGGAAGTCGTGACAACAACTCCAAGCTGGGAGTATCAGAACGCCTAGAACGGTATTTCTAACCTTAAATATGATTGGGAGAAGTGTCAAGAAAAAAAGCAATATACCATAGTACACTAGAAAAACGCAAACATGAACAACAACAGTCCAAACATGGCTGAGGATAATTGAGCAAACAACACTACAGGAAGGGTGAGAAATCCATATCTTAATTTAAACCATACTTAGTGTCCTGTAGTTTGTAAATCCAATAATTTTCACTTTGGTTTAACTGTTTAAGACTGTCCTCTTTTCTAATGGAGGCCGGAACATGATCAATACCTATAGCTTGTAGGGAGGCAGGGTTGCCAAGGTGTAAGGACTGTGTCTTGCCATGGGTTAGTCTTCATTACCTACCCGTATGGCGTACTTGTGTTCCGCTAAGCGGTCTTGAAGGCGTCTCTTTGTCCGTCCAATGTAGAACACCTTGCACTGTGGACATTCCAATCTATAGATGACATGAGTGGTTTTGCTGTTAATGAAATGCTTGACGTTATACTCCATTTTAGAAGCGGTGTCAACAAAATACTTTTTCTGTGCAACATTTCTGCAATGGTTGCACTGGTTACATTTAAAATAGCCCTTGGATTTGTGGTCAAGCCAAGTTATTTGAGAGTCACCAGGAAGATAGCTGTGGACTAATTTGTCATTAAGGGAAGGACGTCTCTTGAAGCTTATGACTGGTGGCTCAGGGAAGACTTGGCGTAGTAACGTGAATAATGTTGAATAATTCCCCAATTAGTTTTTATGATTCTTTTAATGTTCTCCGCTTCAGTGCTGTATTTCGTAACAAAATACACTCTCTAATGTATCACGAGGCACTCCCCTTCGCAAACAGTTCTCTCTGTCAAGTATTCCAGCCCTTATACCTGCATCTTTCAGGACCTGAGCGCTGTAGCCCCGATTCAAGAAGCGATTCTCCAATTCAGCAGGTTTGAAACTGTAGTCTGTTTCCTGATCGCAAATTCTGCTGTCTCTTTGGAATTGGCCATATGGAATGTTATCTTTTAGCCTGTTGGGGTGAAAGCTATCTGCCCTCAGAATGGTATTCCCATCTGTAGGCTTCCTCAGATTGATGTGTGCAAATAACCTTTGTCATTTTTACTGATGTCGAGGTCCAAAAAATGAATGTTATCCTTGCTGTACTCCATAGTTGGTTTGATGTTAGGGTTAATGCTGTTAAGGTATTGGTGGAAGGAAATAAGTTAATCTTCTGAGCCGGACCAGAACAGACAGACATCATCAATATAACGTCCCCACCTGTCACGACTTCAGCTGAAGTTGGTCCCTTTCCTTTTTCGGGCGTCTACTGGCAGTCGACGTCACCGGAGTTCTAGCCACCACCGATTAATTTCTCAGTTTCTGTTTTGTCTTGTCATTATTCACACCTGGTCATCATTACCCTAATTACATGTGTTATTTAATCCTCTGTTCCCCCATCAGTGTTGTCTGTGATTGTTTCATGTTTGTGGCTCGGTGTGTGAGCAGCTCTTATCTACATTCGTAGATTTTTGTGCCTTATTAAAATAAGGAGTGTGTAAACCGGCTTCCTGCGTTTGTTTCTAAAGACCTGCTATAGAGCCACCACAGAGTCGTGGACCTCAAGAAAATGGAAACAGCAGGAGAGAACAGCCCTCCGAGTCAGATAGAGGAGCGCGTCAGTGAGCACGCCAATATGATCCAAAGTCTCGGCTCAGCAATGGATTGCGTGCTACATACCCTGGAGCGTTTGGAGAGAGGAGGACTGCAAGCACCTTTACCTTCACCACCACCTACCCAACTACTTGCCCCTCTTCCATCTGGTCCCAGTGGGATTCGGCTCTCTCTCCCGAGGGAGTATGATGGTACGGCTGCCGGGTGCCAGGGGTTCTTGCTCCAGCTGGAGCTCTACCTGGCAACCGTTCATCCAGCTCCTTCAGGACGAGAGAGTGTTTCCGCCCTCGTCTTCTGTTTGTCCGGGAGAGCTCTGAAGTGGGCCAACGCCGTATGGGGAGAGGAGGACGCGGCGTTGGATCACTATGAGGAGTTCACTCGTCATTTTCGGGCGGTTTTCGACCATCCACCGGAGGGGAGAGCGGCGGGTGAACGCCTCTTCCACTTAAGATAGGGGACAAGGAGCGCACAGGATTTTGCGCTGGATTTCCATACCCTGGCCGCAGGCGCAGGATGGAATGAGCGGGCCCTGATCGACCATTTCCGGTGCAGTCTGCGGTAGGACGCCCGTCGGGAGCTGGCCTGCAGGGATAATACACTCACTCTGGACCAACTGGTGGACATGACCATTCGCTTGGATAACCTGCTGGCTACCCGCGGACGTCCAGATCGGGGCCTGCCGATTCCATCCTCCAGCGTCTCCGCTCCGAACCCTATGGAGCTAGGAGGTACTGCGCTAAGGGGGACGGGAGGAGGAGCCACTCCCTGCACCAGCTGTGGCCCCAGAGGACACACTGCTCGTCGGTGTTGTTTTTTTTTTCAGGGAGTCGAGGAGACAGGCAGAGCACTGTTGTGTCACCCCAGGTGAGTAAGCACCAAACTCACCCAGAGCTTCCTGTTGCTCACATGTTTGTGTTTGTAGAGTTTAATGAGTGTTCCCCGCATTCCCAGCATAAGGCGCTAGTAGATTCAGGCACACCTGGGAATTTTATTGACCGTACCTTTGCACTTAGTTTAAGGATTCCCATTGTGTCTCTTGATGTTCATTTCCCTGTACATGCCTTAGACAGTCGACCATTGGGGTCAGGGCTGATTAGGGAGGCCACAGCTCCAATAAGTATGGTGATGCAGGGGAGTCATAAGGAGCGTATCAGTTTTTTGCTTATTGATTCTCCTGGGTTCCCTGTGGTGCTGGGCATACCCTGGTTGGCCTATCATGACCCCAATATTGCGTGGCAACAGAGGGCTCTCAAGGGGTGGTCACGAGGGTGCTCGGGCAGGTGTGTAGGTGTTTCCATCGGTGCGACTACGGTGGAAAGTTCAGACCAGGTCTCCACCGTGCACATTCCCTCTGAATATGCCGATTTGGCTCTCGTCTTCAGTAAGAAGAGGGCGACGCTATTACCACCTCATCGACGAGGGGATTGTGCGATAAATCTCCTGATAGACGCTGCAATTCCCAGGAGTCATGTGTATCCTCTGTCACAGAAGGAGACGGCAGCTATGGAGACATATGTGGCCGAATCTCTGGGACAGTGATACATTCGGCCCTCCACTTCACCTGCCTCCTCGAGTTTTGTTTTTCTTGAAGAAGAAGGATGGGGGTTTGCGCCCGTGTATTGACTATAGAGGTATCAATCAGATCACTGTGAGGTACAGCTACCTGCTGCCTCTCATAGCCAGTGCTATTGAGTCAATACACGGGGCGCGCTTTTTCACGAAACTGGATCTCAGGAGCGCTTACAATCTGGTGCGTATCCGAGGGGGGGAGACGAGTGGAAGACAGCATTTAGTACTACCTCAGGACACTATGAGTATCTCGTCATGCCGTACGGGTTGATTTTCAGGGACCTGCTTGGGCAGGGTGTAGTGGCATATAGATTACATATTGATATACTCCCCTACACGCGCCGAGCATGTGTCTCTGGTGTGCAGGGTGCTTGGGCGACTGTTGGAGCATGACCTGTACGTCTAGGTTGAGAAGTGTCTGTTCTTCCAATCGTCCGTCTCGTTCCTAGGATATCGCATTTCCACGTCCGGGGTGGAGATGGAGAGTGACCGCATTTCAGCCGTGCGTAATTGGCCGACTCCAACCACGGTTAAGGAGGTGCAGCGGTTTTTAGGGTTTGCCAACTACTACCGGAGGTTTTATCCGGGGCTTCGAGCAGGTAGTGGCTCCCATTACCTCACTGCTGAAGGGGGGCCCGGTGAGACTGTGTTGGTCAGCTGAGGCGGACAGGGCTTTTGGTCACCTGAAGGATCTGTTTACCTCGGCCCCCGTGCTGGCTCATCCGGATCCCTCTCTGGCATTCATAGTTGAGGTGGACGCGTCCGAGGCTGGGATAGGAGCTGTGCTGTCGCAGCACTCGGGTACGCCACCAAAACTCCGTCCCTGTGCTTTTTTTTCTAAGAAGCTCAGCTCGGTGGAGCGAAACTATGACGTGGGGGGGGACAGGGAGTTGTTGGCTGTCGTGAGGGCTCTGGAGGCATTGGCTTGAGGGGGCTAAACACCCTTTTCTCATCTGGACGGACCACCACAATCTGTAGTACATCCGGCGGCGAGTAGACAGAACCCTCGTCAGGCAAGGTGGGCCATGTTTTTCACGCGTTTTGATTTTACGCTCTCTTTCAGACCAGGTTCCCAGAACATAAAGGCAGATGCACTGTCCCGGTTGTATGACACGGAGGAGCGGCCCATCGATCCCACTCCCATACTTCCTGCCTCTTGCCTGGTGGCACCAGTGGTATTAGAGCTGGACGCAGATATAGAGCGGGCAGAACGTACAGAACCCACTCCCCCTCAGTGTCCCGCTGGGCGTGTGTACGTTTCGTTCGATGTCCGTGACCGATTGATCGTTTGGGCACACACATCACTCTCCTCTGGTCATCCGGGCATCGGCCGGACAGTGCGCTGTCTTAGTGAAAAATACAGGTGGCCTATGTTAGCTAAGGACGTGAGGGTTTACGTTTCCTCCTGCTCGATGTGCGCACAGTACAAGGCGCCTAGGCACCTGCCCAGAGGTAAATTTCTACCTCTACCCGTTTCACAGCAGCCGTGGTCCCACCTGTTGGTGGAATTTGTGATGGATCTTCCACCGTCACAAGGGAAGACGACGATCCTGGTTGTTGTGGATCGGTTTTCAAAGTCCTGTCGCCACCTTCCTTTGCCCGGTCTCCCTACGGCTCTACAGACCGCGGAGGCTCTGTTCACCCACGTGTTTCGGCACGACCAAAAACATATGATTTGATTTGACAACGAACACAATTGCATTTTATCAATGGCAATTTGAATATACAGAGAGACCATGACGAGATATTGAGGCCCATTGTCATCCGTCGCCATCACCTCATGTTTCATCATGATAATGCACGGCCCCATGTCACAAGGATCTGTACACAATTCCTGGAAGCTAAAAATGTCCAGCTGCGTAATCACAAGACATGTCACCCATTGAGCATGTTTGGGATGCTCTGGATCGATGTGTATGACAGCGAGTTCCCACCAATATCCAGCAACATCGAAGAGGAGTGGGACAACATTCCACAGGCCACAGGCCACAATCAACAGCCTGATCAACTCAATGCGAAGGAGATGTGTCGCACTTCATAAGGTAAATGGAGGTCACACAGATACTGACTGGTTTTCTGATCCACGCCCCTACCTTTTTTTTCACGGTACACTTATATATATATATATTTCAGCCACACCCATTGCTGAAAGGTGTATTAAATCGAGCACACAGCCATGCAATCTCCATAGACAAACATTAGCAGCAGAATGCTTACTGACTTTCAACATGGCACCGTCATAGGATGCCACCTTTCCAACAAGTCAGTTCACCAAATTTCTGCCCTGCTAGAGCTGCCCCGGTCAACTGTAAATGCTCTTATTGTGAAGTGGAAACGTCTAGGAGCACAACTGCTCAGCCGCGAAGTGGTAAGCCACACAAGCTCACAGAACGGGACAGCCGAGTGCTGAAAAGCGTAGCGCGTAAAGATCGTCTGTCCTCGGTTGCAACACTCCCTACCGAATTCCAAACTGCCTCTGGAAGCAATGTCAGCACAAGAACTGTTTGTCAGGAGCTTCATGAAATTGGTTTCCATGGCCGAGCTGCTGTACATAAGCCTAAGATCACCATGTGCAATGCCAAACGTCAGCTGCAGTGGTGTAAAGCTTGCCACCATTGGACTCTGGAGCTGTGGAAACATCACATCTGCAGTGATGAATCACGCTTCACCTTCTGGCAGTCCGACAGACAAATCTGTGTTTGGTGGATGCGAGGAAAACACTACCTGTCCAAATGCATAGTGCCAACTGTACATTTTGGTGGAGGAGGAATAATGTTCTGGGGCTGTTTTTCATGGTTCAGGCTAGGCGCCTTAGTTCCAATGAAGGGAAATCTTAACACTACAGCATACAATGACATTGTAGACGATTCTGTGCTTCCAACTGTTTCAGCATGACAATGGCCCCGTGCACAAAGTGAGGTCCACACAGAAATTGTTTGTCGAGAACGGTGTGGAAGAACTTGACTGACCTGCACAGAGCCCTGACCTCAACCCCATTGAACACTTTTGGGATGAATTGGAACGCCGACTGTGTGCCAGGCCTAATCGCCCAACATCAGTGCACGAACTCACTAATGCTCTTGTGGCTGAATGGAAACAAGTCTCCTCAGCAACGTTCCAACATATAGTGGAAAGCTTTCCCAGAAGAGTGGATGCTGTTATAGCAGCAACAGGGAGAACAACTCCATATTAATGCGCATGATTTTGGAATGAGATGTTCGAGAAGCAGGTGTCCACATACTTTTGGTCATGTAGTGTATCTGTGACCAACAGATGCATATTTGTATTCCCAGTCATGTTAAATCCATAGATTAGGGCCTAAGGAATTTATTTCAATGTACTGATTTCCTTATGAACTGTAACTCAGTAAAATCGTTTAAATTGTTTCATGTTGTATTTATTTTTGTTCAGTGCAGATATTAATATAGTTTTGTTGGTGTAGGAGCAGCGTCAGGAAAAAAGGAGAAGTTTCTCTCCATGGAAGCAGGTGACGGTATTGGAAGCCAGGGAGAGGGTCCACACGCTGGGCAACATGACCCCAACAGACACCTACCAGATACGCATCACAGCTGTCAATCACAGAACCCTCGGACACCCCTCCCACCCAGGAACACCAGGTGAGTGAGACATATTATTACTACTATTATATTAAAGACGGGGGGGAAAGGAGAGAGAGAGAGAGAGAGAGACTTTATTGGGTCTGGGAACCCACAACACAATAAACACTCATATAAAAATATATTTGTCATGTACACGTGTTTAGCAGATGTTATTGTGGGTGTAGCGAAATTCTTGTGTTTTTAGCTCTAACAGTACAGTAATATCTATCTAACAATTTCACAAATCTAAAGGAATGGAATTAAGAATATATAAATATTTGGGCAAACAATGTCAGAGTGGCATAGACTAAGATACAGTAGAATAAGATAGAATACAGTATATACATATGAGATGAGTAATGCAAAATATGTAAGCATTATTAAAGTGGCCAGTGATTCCAAGTCTATGTAATGGTTGTTGTCCTTAATGATTTTGTTGACCTTCCTGTGACATCAGGTGCTGTAGGTATCCTGGAGGGCAGATAGTTTGCCCCCTGTGATGCGTTGGGCAGACCACACCACCCTCTGGAGAGCCCTTCGGTTGCGAGTGGTGCAGTTGCCATACCATGCGGGTATACAGCCCGACAGGATGCTCTCAATTGTGCATCTATAAAAGTTTGCGCTGTTGCGTCTTCTTCCCATCGATGTGGATAGGGGGGGTGCTCCCTCTGCTGTTTACTGAAGTCCACGATTATGTCCTTTGTTTTGTTGATGTTGAGTGAGCGGTTATTTTCCTGGCACCACACTCCCAGAGCCCTCACCTCTACCAACAATTACAAGAAATCAAGCATACTACTGTTGTGTTGTCTGAAAACTTGATGATTGAGTTGGAGGCGTGCTTGGCCACGCAGTCATGGGTGAACAGGGAGTACAGAAGGGGGCTGAGCACGCACACTTGTGGGGCCCCAGTGTTGAGGATCAGCAGAGTGGAGGTGATGTTTCCTACCTTCACCACCTGGGGGCGGCCCGTCAAAGTCCAGGACCCAATTGCACAGGGCGGGGTTGACACCTACGGCCTCAAGTTTAATGATGAGCTTGGAGGGTACTATGGTGTTGAATGCTGAGTTATAGTCAATGAACAGCATTCTTACATAGGTATTTCTCTTGTCCAGATGGGATAGGGCAGTGTGCAGTGCGATGGCGATTGCATCGTCTGTGGATCTATTGAGGGGCGGTAAGCAAATTGAAGTGGGTCCAGGGTGTCGGGTAAGGTGAAGATGATATGATCCTTGACTAGTCTCTCAAAGCACTTCATGATGACAAAAGTGAGTGCTACATTGCAATTGACGCTTTGCTCTTTTGATTGTTCGTCTTAGGGCATGGTGGGATTTCTTATAAACTTCTGGATTATTGTCCCTCTCCTTGAAAGCGGCAGCTCTAGTCTCTAGCTTGGTGCGGATGTTTCTTGTAATCCATGGCTTCTGGTTGGGATATGTACGTACGGTCACTTTGGGGACGACGTCGTTGATGCATTTATTGATGAAACTGGTGACTGAAGGGGTATACTCCTCAATGCCATTGGGTTAGGGAACATATTCCAGTCTGTGCTAGCAAAACAGTCCTATAGCGTTGCATCCGTGTCATCTGACCACTTCCGTAATGAGTGAGTCACTGGTAATTCCTGCTTTAGTTCTTGCTTGTAAGCAGCAATCAAGAGGATCGAATTATGGTCAGATTTGCCAAATGGAGCGTGAGGGAGAGCTTTGTATGTGTCTTTGTGTGTGGAGTAAAGGTGGTCTAGAGTTGTTTTCCCTCTGGTTGCACATGTGACATGCTGGTAGAAATGAGGTAAAACGGAGTTAAGTTTCCCTGCATTAAAGTCCCCGGCCACTAGGAGCGCCGCTTCTGGATGAGCATTTTCTTAGTTGCTTATGACCTTATACAGCTGGTTGAGAGCGGTCTTAGTGCCAGCATCAGTTTGTGGTGGTAAATAGATGGCTACGAATAATATAGATGAGAACTCTCTTGGTAGATAGTGTGGTCTACTGCTTATCATGAGGTACTTTTCCTCGGGCGAGCTATACCTTGAGACTTCTTTAATATTAGACATTGCGCACCAGATGTTATTGACAAATAGACACAGGGGGGTTGTAGTGAGATTAGTAGGAGAACAGAGACTTGGAGGGAGGTTGCAGTGAGATTAGTAAGAGAACAGAGACCTGGAAGGGGGTTACAGTGAGATTAGTAGGAGAACAGAGACCTGGAGGGGGTTACAGTGAGATTAGTAGGAGAACAGAGACCTGGAGGGGGGTTACAGTGAGATTAGTAGGAGAACAGAGACCTGGAGGGGGTTGTAGTGAGATTAGTGGGAGAACAGCCTCTAGTAAAATCTAGGTCAAGCGTATTGCCTGCCTTGTGAGTGGGAGGGGACTGGGAAAGGGTGAAGTCAAAAGAGGCAAGAAGGGGAAAGAGAGAGTTGGAAAGAAATGAATTGAAGGCAGACGTTGGTTGAAATAACCAAGTATGAAGAGCGGTGAGCCATCTTCAGGAAATTAGCTTATCAAGGTGTCAAGCTCATTGATGAACTCTCCAAGGGCACCTTGTGGGACGATAGATGACAATAATGTTAAGTTTGAGTGGACAAGTGACAGTGACATCTTAGAATTCAAATGAGGAGATGGACAGGTGAGAGAGGGAGAAAATAGAAAATCTCCACTTAGGAGAAATTAGTAGCTCTGTGCCAGCATGCGACGACCAGATGCTCTCAGATTATGAGACAAATGGTAGTCAGATGAAGGAAGAGCAGCTGAAGTAGCAGTGTTCTCTGGGGTGATCCATGTCTCCTCAGGGCCAAAAAGTTAAGTGACTGAAGGGCAGCATAGGCTGAGATAAACTATGCGTTCTTGACCACAGATCGCCAGTTCCAAACGTTTCCAGAGAACAGGAATTCCACATTGGTTGTGTGCGCAGGGTACACTAAATTAGAAGGGTTGTAGCTTTGTCTATTCTGCTAGAGATTAGTTCTGAACCCGTTAGCTCTGTCTATTCTATTAGAGATTAGTTCTGAAACCGTTAGCTCTGTCTATTCTGTTAGAGATTAGTTCTGAACCCGTTAGCTCTGTCTATTCTGTTAGAGATTAGTTCTGAACCCGTTAGCTCTGTCTATTCTGTTAGAGATTAGTTCTGAACCTGTTAGCTCTGTCTATTCTGTTAGAGATTAGCTCTGAATGTTCTCAATGCATCACAGATTCACTAACGTGCTAGCCGACGTTAGCCAATTAATTTGCATGTACTGTACGGACATCGTGCACCACAACCCAATGTTGACGATATATCACACAATTTGCCACAAAACGTAGCTAGTATTATTTAAACGTTTATTTAACTAGGCATATCAGTTAAGAACAAATTCTTATTTACAATGACGGCCTAGCCCGGATGACGCTGGGCCAATTGTGCCGCCGCCCTATGAGACTCCCAATCACGGCCGGATGTGATGCAGCCTTAGACCACTGCGCCACTCAGGAAACCAAAGGAATTCATCCTAGCTGTGCTATTGTGCAGGTCACTATACAGCTGACAATGCAGATTTTAAGGGCATTTCCCCAATATTTGCAAAGATCACATTAACGTAAAAGCTGCAGATGTCGGCTCAATCGGAAATCACTGGTAAATGTCAGGCTCACTGTAAATGGTAGAGGGTATTCATTTCTGACTGTGTGTGTGTGTGTGTCTGTGTGTGTGTGTGTGTGTGTGTGTAAAATGTGTGTATTTTGCAGCGGACCCTCCCTTCAGTGCGTACCCTGCTGTGATTGGAGCAGCCATCGGAGGGATGCTCATCGCTGCCATACCAACTGTTCTGCTGTTCATGTACATAATCCGCAACCGCAACAACAACCCCCGTACGTACACACACCTACACACACAGATTAGATACTCTGCTGACCCTGACTAGCATGCTGACCCTGACTAGCATGCTGACCCTGACTAGCATGCTGATCCTGACCCTGACTAGCATGTTGACCCTGACTAGCATGCTGACCCTGACTAGCATGTTGACCCTGACCCTGACTAGCATGTTGATACTGACTAGCATGCTGACCCTGACCCTGACTAGCATGTTGACCCTGACTAGCATGTTGACCCTGACTAGCATGTTGACCCTGACTAGCATGTTGACCCTGACCCTGACTAGCATGTTGACCCTGACCCTGACTAGCATGTTGACCCTGACTAGCATGTTGACCCTGACTAGCATGTTGACCCTGACCCTGACTGGCATGTTGACCCTGACTAGCATGTTGTCCCTGACCCTGACTAGCATGTTGACCCTGACTAGCATGTTGAACCTGACCCTGACTGGCATGTTGACCCTGACTAGCATGCTGACCCTGACCCTGACCCTGACTAGCATGTTGACCTTGACTAGCATGTTGAACCTGACCCTTACTGGCATGTTGACCCTGACCCTGACTAGCATGCTGACCCTGACCCTGACCCTGACTAGCATGCTGACCCTGACTAGCATGTTGACCTTGACTAGCATGTTGAACCTGACCCTTACTGGCATGTTGACCCTGACTAGCATGTTGACCCTGACTAGCATGCTGACCCTGACCCTGACTAGCATGCTGACCCTGACTAGCATGTTGACCCTGACTAGCATGTTGACCTTGACTAGCATGTTGAACCTGACCCTTACTGGCATGTTGACCCTGACTAGCATGTTGACCCTGACTAGCATGTTGAACCTGACCCTGACTGGCATGTTGACCCTGACTAGCATGCTGACCCTAACCCTGACTAACAACAGTTTAATTTGACCCTGACCAGGAGTTACCAGGATACAACAGTTTATTATGACCCTGACCAGGAGTTACCAGGATGCAACAGTTTAATCTGACCCTGACCAGGAGTTATCAGGATACAACAACAGTTTAATCTGACCCTGACCAGGAGTTACCAGGATGCAACAGTTTAATCTGACCCTGACCAGGAGTTACCAGGATACAAAAGTTTAATATGACTCTGACCAGGAGTTACCAGGATACAACAACAGTTTAATATGACCCTGACCAGGAGTTAACAGGATACAACAGTTTAATATGATCCTGACCAGGAGTTGTCAGGATACAACAGTTTATTATGACCCTGACCAGGAGTTATCAGGATACAACAACAGTTTAATATGACCCTGACCAGGAGTTATCAGTTGAATATCTGACCTTAACTCTCCTGTCTCTACCTAGGACTCCATGACATGCTGTTTGGAATGTGAGTATTGTGTCATTACAGTCCATGTGTAACACATGTGTATATAGAATGTATGTATAAAACACTTGTGTGTTTATATATATATATAATATGTGTATGTGTGTGTATGTATAAATATATATATGTATATATTATTTGGGTGTCATGTGTGTATAGTATGTGTTTGTGTGTATATATTTATATTTTGTGTGTATAATGTGTGCGTGTGTGTAGGCAGCACAGCCGGTCCAGAGAGAACATCAACCTCCCTGATGATGAGGTGATGGGAGGAGTTGATGGAGAGGGAGGAGCTACAGAACATTGCCCCTCCCCTAGCCCAGGTACCCTAATTTCTCATTAACATAATGAGACAGTCTCCCCCAGGGCCCATGTCATTAAAGTAGTAATATGTAGCAATCGCTCCGTGATTGGTTGCCACAATTCTATAATGTTCGTCTAATTTCAGTTTGAGACAAAAAAAAACAAGTGTAGAATATTTACATTGTAGTCATTTAGCAGATGCTCATTTTTTTATTTTATTTCACCTTTATTTAACCAGGGAGGCCAGTTGAGAACATGTTCTCATTTACAACTGCGACCTGGCCAAGATAAAGCAAAGCAGTGCGACACAAACGACAACACAGAGTTACACATGGAATAAACAAGCATACATTAAAATAACACAATAGAAAAAAGAAAGTCTATATACAGTGTGTGCAAAAGGCGTGAGGAGGTAGGCAATAAATAGGCCATAGTAGCGAAGTAATTACAATTTAGCAGACTAACACTGGAGTGATAGATGAGCAGATGATGATGTGCAGTAGAGATACTGGTGTGCAAAAGAGCAGAAAGTAAATAAAAACATTATGGCGATGAGGTGGGTAGATTGGGTGGGCTATTTAATATCTGACCTTAACTCTCCTGTCTCTACATAGGACACCAGAGCATATCATTGTATACCCAAAAAGCTGTGAACTATCTTTTCAATAACCTAAAATGTTGTGTTTGAAGCTGGTGTACAAAACACAAACTAAGACAAAACCAAATTTAAGAAAAGGATAGAGCTCACAGAACAGATCGACCTCTTCTTAGACTTGCTTACAATGAGAATGACAGATCTATAACTCATATTTCTGTGTGAATTTTGGTCACGTTACCCAAAAAGTTACATACTGGATCTTTAACATGTTAATAATTCCAATCAGTTCTATGATAAATTAATATTCTCTTCTCTAGGTCCGTCCATGTCCTCACCTAGAGCTGGCTCCCCCCTCGCTGCCTCCCCTCCTCTACCCGCTGAGGACAACGAACCTGTCAACGTCACCATCACCGTCATGGCAACGGGCTGAAGATCACACACATCCATACATACTGGATAATGCTGCGTTCATAACAAATGGGAAACTCTGAAAATACAATTTGTATTAAATGTACAGCTATCATGCTCAAAAACAAATGATAGTGTTAAAATACCATACTAATAGATCGTTTTTCATAAATAATGTTTTGCTGTTGCATTTAACTTCGGAAAATGCTGTTATCAAGGTCATTTCATTAGTATGTGATGTCAGAGTTCAGCATGCGGGAGAGGTCGAAGCTCAGAGATGATAGACGAGTTTCCCACTAGTAATTATCATTTGGAAGGGCTTGCAAGTGTATTTTTCCAAGTCATATGCTGGTATTTATGAATTTAGGAGATGGTGTGGATGCAGTCTAAGCACCTTCTGTCTGTTCTGCCTTCAGGTTGAAATAAAGTACAGTTCTTATCACAACTTATTTTATTTGATACACAATAAGGGTTACACACCAACACACACACCAACACGAGACCCGGCCATATTGCCCCGCCCTAGTTCATATCCCACCAGTTATATGGCATGTTGGCCATATTGCCCCGCCCTAGTTCATATCCCAGATTTCCGGTACGCATGAGGATAGTAAAACATACTACATGATGTCTACTGGTGTGTGTGTTCCATGATGTAGATGGCATCTGATCATGTGACAGGAAGTTGTATTCTCTGGGTGCTGATGATGTCACTAAGCTTTTGTTTGATCTTCAGGAAGAGATGCTTAACTACTTAGGGAGCAGTGGGGTGCTAGCACTCCCGACTCTACCAGGTGAAATGTAAGGCGCCAAATTCAAAATCCAAAAGTTGAATTATTAAACATTCATCAATATACAAGTGTTGCATAGCCATCAAAAGCTCTGCTTCTTGGCAATATCACAGCGTTGTCAGATTTCAAAAAGGCTTCACAGCGAAAGCACAACATTTGATTGTTTGAGGATAGCACCTACAATATTTACCGATTAGCATAAATTCAAAAACCAGCACGGTTAACACAAAACCCATTTCGCAATGAAAACAAATCTCTTAACCTTTGAAGAACTTCGGCTGAGGGCTTCCAAAGTGTTCAACGAAGACATCCAATGGTTCTTTTGTTAGAAAAAGTAATTTATTATATCCATAAATCTCAGTTTGGTTGGCGCATTATGTTCAGAAAATCCAACGTTGAATCGCCCATTGAAACGTGAAGAAAACGCGTTCAAATATACCTATAAACATTTCCTAAACAAATCAAATACCAGTTATAATACATCCTTAGCTATCCTTTTATGAATATTAGCGATAATATTTCACTCGGATGGTCACCTAAACGTTATATAAGTAAAATAAAGTGAGGCTGGTGAGATATGAACTAGGGCGGGGCAATATGGGCAATATGTCATATAACTGGTGTGATATGAACTAGGGCGAGGCAATATGGCCGACATGTCATTTAACTGGTGGGATATGAACTAGGGCGGGGCAATATGGCCAACATGTCATATAACTGGTGGGATATGAACTAGGGCGGGGCAATATGGCCAACATGTCATATAACTAGTGGGATATGAACTAGGGCGGGGCCACATGCCCAACATGTCATATAACTGGTGGGATATGAACTAGGGCGGGGCCACATGCCCAACATGTCATATAACTGGTGGGATATGAACTAGGGCGGGGCAATATGGCCAACATGTCATATAACTAGTGGGATATGAACTAGGGCGGGGCAATATGGCCAACATTTCATAACTGGTGAGATATGAACTAGGGCCGGGCAATATGGCCAACATGTCATAACTGGTGAGATATGAACTAGGGCGGGGCCACATGCCCAACATGTCATATAACTGGTGGAACATGAACTAGGGCGGCGCCACATGGCCAACATGTCATATAACTGGTGGGATATGAACTAGGGCGGGGCCACATGCCCAACATGTCATATAACTGGTGGAACATGAACTAGGGCGGGGCCACATGGCCAACATGTCATATATGCATAGTCACTTTAACCATAACTACATGTACATATACTACCTCAATCAGCCGACTATCCAGTGTCTGTATGTAGCCTCACTACTTTTATAGCCTCGCTACTGTATATAGCCTGTATGTTTTTTACTCTTGTTTTTATTTCTTTACTTAACTATTGTTCACCTAATACCTTCAAATTTTTTAAACTATTGGTTAGACCCTGTAAGTAAGCATTTCACTGTAAGGTCTACACCTGTTGTATTCGGCACACGTGACAAATAAACTTTGATTTGATTTGATCTGGTGGGATATGACCTAGGGCGGGGCAATATGGCCAACACGTCATATAACTGGTGGTATATCCTTATGTAGGTAAGGCACTGTGTCACCAGTGCGTGTTCACAGCCCGGTGCGCAACATGCCAGCTTCCCGCATCTGTCGTGCTAAGGGGAGTGTTCAGCCTGGAAGGAGTGTGCCAGCTCAGCGCTCTTGGTCTCCGGTACGCCTCCTCGGACCAGGATTCCCTGCGCCGGCTCTGCGTACTGTGTCTCCAGTGCGCCTCCACGACCCAGTGTATCCTATCCCTGCTCCACGCACCAGGTCCCCTGTGCGCCTTCAGAGCCCGGCACGGCCTGTCCCTGCTCCACGCATCAGGTCCCCTGTGCGCCCTCAGAGCCCGGCACGGCCTGTACCTGCTCCACGCATCAGGTCCCCTGTGCGTCTTCAGAGCCCGGCACGTCCTGTCCCTGCTCCACGCTCCAGGTATCCAGTGCCTGCTCCACGGACCAGTCCGGAGTCTCCAGAGACGGTCCCCAGTCCGGAGCCTCCAGAGACCGTCCCCAGCCTGGAGCCGCCAGAGACGGTCCCCAGCCCGGAGCCTCCAGAGACGGTCCCCAGCCCGGAGCCTCCAGAGATGGTCCCCAGTCCGGAGCCTCCAGAGACAGTCCCCAGTCCGGAGCCTCCAGGGAGGGTCCCAAGTCTGGAGCCTCCAGAGACGGTCCGGAGCCTCCAGAGATTAGGGTTAGGGTTAGGGTTAGGGGTTAGGGTTAGGGTTAGGGTTAGGGGTTAGGGTTAGGGTTAAAATTAAAATTAAAATTAAAATAAAATTAAAATTAAAATTAAAATTAAAATTTAAAATTAAAATTAAAATTAAAATTAAAATTAAAATTAAAAATTAAAATTAAAATTAAGAATTAAAAATTAAAATTAAAATTAAAAATTAAAAATTAGAAATTAAAATTTAAAATTTAAAATTAAAATTAAAATTAAAATTAAAATCAAAATCAAAATCAAAATAAAATTAAAATCAAAATCAAAATCAAAATCAAAATCAAAATCAAAATCAAAAATTAAAAATTAAAATTAAAAATTAAAAATTAAAATTAAAATTAAAATTAAAATTAAAATTAAAAATTAAAATTAAAATTAAAAATTAAAATTAAAAATTAAAATTAAAATTAAAATTAAAATTAAAAATTAAAAATTAAAAATTAAAATTAAAATTAAAATTAAAATTAAAATTAAAATTAAATTAAAATTAAAATTAAAATTAAAATTAAAATTAAAATTAAAAATTAAAAATTAAAATTAAAATTAAAATTAAAATTAAAATTAAAATTAAAATTAAAATTAAAATTAAAATTAAAATTAAAATTAAAATTAAAATTAAAATTAAAATTAAAATTAAAATTAAAATTTAGGGTTAGGGTTAGGGGTTAGGGTTAGGGGTTAGGGTTAGGGTTAGGGTTAGGGTTAGGGTTAGGGTTAGGGTTAGGGTTAGGGTTAGGGTTAGGGTTAGGTTTTGAATATCATTGTGTTTTATATCAACTCATTTGTTTTTCGTTGCACAGGCCTATCTCCTGTTTATCCCCCCTCTTAGGGTTAGGTTTTGAATATCATTGTGTTTTATATCAACTCATTTGTTTTTCGTTGCACAGGCCTATCTCCTGTTTATCCCCCCTCTTAATGATGTATTGTGTTGCATGTAGTGCTTTAAAAAGGCCCGTAGGTGTCCTCCTAAGATCTTAAATAAACTGAAGTGAGTTCTAAAATGATTGCTTTTCTGGGTGACAGTGAAGGATCTATTGTGGTGAGCGATGTATTCAACCATAGTGCTGTTAAATATGAACATAAAAGCAACATTGTGCATTCAGCTGGTTTGGTTTTATTCTGTAAAAAGAAGGGAAAAGCCTAAAAACAGGAAATTCCAGACTAAAACAAATAAGACATCAATATATAGAGTTTAAATAAAACCATGTTCTGCTCCATCCATTTTCCTGTCTGTTAAAACCCATTTTCTAAAACTTCTCGTTCAGGCCACTTGGTGTTATAGTCCTCAGGCGCTGGATCCCTCGCTCTACCCTCCTCCGCTGCCCACAGGTCCAGCCCAAGTGTGCCTGTAGCCCTGATATTGTGAGATGAGTGATGGGGTGCTCCTGGAAATGGGTTATCAGTGCCGTTTGTAGGTGTGCCCTTTTGATATTATACAGGTGTTGTTTGAGTCTGGTTTCTATGGTGTGTTTGGTTTCTCCGATGTATTGTTTATTGCAGAGTGTGCATGTAATGATATAAATGACGTTGTGTGTGTTCAATGAGTATGATTCTTGTACTGGTGCTGATGTGTGGCTGTGTGTGTTTGTAATAAACTTTATCTGTCGAAAATGAGAATTGTGAGATTTGGGGTCTTGTGGTGGCTTACTACTAAATCTTGCTTTGGTGAGGAGGTCCTTTAAGTTTTGTTTTCTGAAGGCTGAAATTATTCTGTATGGTTTGAGTGGTATGTAAGTGTGCTGAACTGTAGCGAAGTTGTGTTTGATTGATTGATGTAGGGGTCTGATTCTATGTGAAAATGTGGTTACTAGGGGGATGATGATTGTCTGCTGATTGAGTATTGAGGAAGTGTTACGGTTTGGTGATTGGTGCAGATCACTACCCATCGGAGTCAGGATTAGGGTCAAGGAGGAGATAGGGGTTAGGTTAGGATGAGAACCCTGGTTAGGGTAATGGTGAAGGTTAAGGTTAGGAGTGAAGTTTGGGGAGAGGTTAAGGTTAGGAGTGGGGTTTGGGGAGAGGTTAAGGTTAGGAGTGGGGTTTGGGGAGAGGTTAAGGTTAGGAGTGGGGTTTGGGGAGAGGTTAAGGTTAGGAGTGGGGTTTGGGGAGAGGTTAAGGTTAGGAGTAGGGTTTGGGGAGAGGTTAAGGTTAGGAGTGGGGTTTGGGGAGAGGTTAAGGTTAGGAGTGGGGTTTGGGGAGAGGTTAAGGTTAGGAGTAGGGTTTGGGGAGAGGTTAAGGTTAGGAGTAGGGTTTGGGGAGAGGTTAAGGTTAGGAGTGGGGTTTGGGGGGAGAGGTTAAGGTTAGGAGTGGGGTTTGGGGAGAGGTTAAGGTTAGGAGTAGGGTTTGGGGAGAGGTTAAGGTTAGGAGTAGGGTTTGGGGAGAGGTTAAGGTTAGGGGTAGGGTTTGGGGAGAGGTTAAGGTTAGGAGTAGGGTTTGGGGAGAGGTTAAGGTTAGGAGAGGTGGATGATTTGATGTGGTCTGTGCATGTTGGGGGGAATGGGAGGGAGGGCGGCCAATGTGTTATTTTTGATGGTTCTTAAAAATCGTTTTGAATATCCTCTTTTCCTAAGTGCGTGGAATAGTGTATTTATTGCATATTCAGGTCTTGTTTACAAGATGATATCCTGTAGAACCGTATGAGTTGTGATTTTATTATTCCCTTAAATGTATGTTTAGGGTGGTAGCTGTGTTTATGGAGTAAAGCGTGTGTGTCTGTTGGTTTGAAGTAGACTCTGGTTTGTAGTGTTTTCTGTGGTTGGTTGTTATTACTGAAAAAACTGTTGTGTCTAGGAAGTTGACTTCTTGCGGATGGTGTGTATTTAATCTTGATGGATGAATGATGGCTGTTGAGAATGTTTATAAAGTCTGTGAATAATTGAATGTCATGAGGCCAGGCTCCTATTATGTCATCTAAGAAACGGTAATAAAAGGTGGGTTGATATGGACACTTGGCCAGTGCCTCTCTCCCATTCAGCCATGTATATATTGGCATAAGCAGGTGCAAATTTTTACCCATAGCTGTTCCCTCCACCTGAAGGTAATAGTGGTGCGTTGAATAAAAGTCATTGCTAGTCAGGCTGATTTCTAATAGTTGTAATATTTCTTTGTCGGTCTAGTGTTGTCTGGGTATCTCTTAAAGATATTTCTAATTGCTTGTATTCCTGTTGCTGTATTTATATTCGTATATAGGCTATCAATATCTATTGTGAATATGTGGGTGTGGGAGGAACAACTATGGGTCCAATCCTCTCCATAAAGTGATACGTGTCCCTTAGAAAGCTGGGGTGCCTGGTGGAGAGAGGGTTAATATGATGATCTATATATTGAGAGATGTTATAAGATTCACTATTGCAGTCGGATACAATCGGTCTGCCAGGAGGAACTTCAAAGGGAATTGTCCATGTCGCCGGTTCCTTGTGTACTTTTAACAGTAAGTAAAATAGTCTGGGTCGTGGGGTGTCTGTACCGTAGAAAGTCCGTTGTTTTTGCTGTGATGTAGTGTAGGTCATAGAGTCTTTTTATTATTGTCCTTAACTGTGTCTGTGTCTGTGGTTGTATACTGTTTTCTATTGGTTTGTAATGTTTGGTGTTTGATAACTGTCTATTGGCTTCATACATGTATTGATGTGTATCTAATATGACTATTTTTGACCCTTTGTCTGCTGGTTTGATGATTATGTGTGGGTTATTTTAAGGTTGTTTTGCCAGGCTTTCTACCTGTGTGAGGTTATCCTCCCTGTCCGTGTGAATCTGATGGTTGTGAAGTGTGTTCTTGTCTGTTCTAATTAGTCTCCTGATTCTACCATCTATCTGGGAGGTTTTAGGTTCCCAGGTAGATGGTAAAGTAAATGGTTGGTGGTTGTCGTCTGCGTTGTAGTCAAAGTAGTCCAACAATTTGAGTCGTCTATGATATTTGTGAGTGTCCTTTGAAGTTCCTCCCAGTCAAATTTGTTTGGGCGAGGATGAATGTCAACCCTCTCTCCAGGAGCTGTGTTTGTGCTGCTGTGGGGATGAAGGATTTGGAAAGGTTCATGATGTTCGATGTTGACTGGTCCGCTGCTCCCCTTGGTGGAGGATCTGCACGGCTACTAGGGAAGGAAGGAAATTGAGAAAGGCCATTTCTATCCAGACTGTGGCTTGTGGTTAGTGTAAATTTAGCTGTCTGCACCAGTGTTGAAAGATGAGCTCCGCTGTGGTGGATGTCCAGTGTATGAGATCTGTTGTTGTGTGAAATGTGTCTTGTGGAATCTCTAATAGGGTTGGAAAGTTAGTGGTGATGTAACCGTTGATGATCTTAAGGTTTCTCTTCTGCTGTGGAGTAAGAAGAGGTGAATGGCTGATGACCGGGATGTATATTGTTGCGTTTGGGAATGTTTTCTTTGCCTCCTTGTGCATAACTGACAACTGTTTTAGTGATGTTTGGAATGGAGTCGTGATCCTTGTTGTTCAAGCCCACCGAGAGAACAACAGTCGCCGTGTCTGTATGTATGGGTGTTTTCTCCAGTACCTTTGTGAGGTGATAGAATGTTGCCCCTGGGTAACTGTCGACTTGGATGTTGGGGTTATTGAATGGTGGGATCCGGTTGAGGTTTGAATCTCCTATGATGAGTGTTGGTGTGTGTCCCTCAATGTTCCAATCTGCCACCTTATAGTTCGGCCTGGCCCTGTGATAGAAGGGTTTTTGTGAAGTGTGTGTGAGTGTGGGCTGTGGTTGGGGTTGAGGCTGGGATTGTGGTTGTGGTGGGGATGATGGTGGGTAATTTGAGGCGCCAGTTGTACAGGGGTCCTGGACAGGCAGAGCACCATGATATTTTGTTTTTGTGGGGGTTGGTTGGGAGCTTTGGGGTGTTGCCCATTTTCTTGCCCTTTATTCATCATCATCTGCCCCTTGAGTTGCCCTGTCCTTGTCTGTACCCTGGCCTGGCGCCTCCTGTGGGTGAAAGAGGAGCGGATGTAATTATGTCTTTTAATATTATTGATACATTACCCTTTACTCTTTTGTGGCCAGTGTTTTGTTTGATGGGTGTAGCTATGGGTGTGCGAGTTTCTGTTTGACTGTTAGCTGTGTGATGAACCTGGGCTCTGATAGGATGGGCTGCTTGTGGAGTAGGAGGACCCACTGGACTTGTCCATTTCCTCTCCTCAGTTGTAGGGGTTCTATTGTTGCCTCTCTTTTTTTGATTGGAGGGGAGAAGCCGTTAAAGTGGATGTTGAGGGTGGAGAGTGGAGATGTGTTTTGGAGAGAGTCTGTGTGCGAGGGCTATAGGTTTCACTCAGGGTCGGTTGTTTTCCCAGTGATAGTGTCCGTATGTGCGATGGTTGTCTTTTGGCAGGGGATGAGGTTTTGACAAAGGTGGAAATTCCTCTGCTGAGGAGAGAGAGGTGGCACTGGGGTTGGAGTTAGTAGCGTTGGCCGGGGAGTTTGTGGTGGGGTGTTTTCTATAGCTTCCGGTGTATGTGGTTGATCTTGTATTGTGTTCGTCCGTATGGTTGTTTGTTGAGAAGAGGGGGTGACCTGAGGGCATTTGAAGGTGGTTTCTCTAATGATGGTGGTGGGTGTCAGTTTATGCTTATACCTCTTATGTGCCCAGCCCATTGCTATGGTCAGTGCCAGAGTATTGGGTGTGTTTATTTGTTGTGTAATGGTGTGGGTGATTGACTGGTAATGAGTCTGGAGTATGTGCATGTTGTTTTGCATCCACTGGTGTGTGTTCTGTGATAGTTTTGTTGTGGTGTAGTCTGTGGGTGAGGATGGTTTGATAAAGTTGGTGACCCGATGCACCTGTCTCATCATACCAGTAGGGAATGCACAATTTTTAAGTGCCTTCTCCACCACTTCCATGTGGTGGGTTGCCTGTATTAATTTAAAATACAGTTTGGCCGTCTGCCTTGTCTCCTCATCTGGGGGGTTTGTATAGGCCAGGCTGTCTGTATGCATAGGGTTGGGGTTGTGATATCCTGCCATGTGATGTGGTTGTCAAATTCCTCAATGACTGCATGGTTACTAAACCATGAGGCTAAAATACCTAAGTCCTGTACTTCCTAGTTAAAACAATACAACCAGGGTGTTCTCAGTCGAGGAGGACTGGACAGTGTAATTCAAAAAGCAAGGCAATACTATATTTAGAATAAAAAGATGTGAAGGCCTGAACTGCACGAGACTTTTGGTGCTGCTCAGGGCCAGTCCTTACCGCCTTGTTCTTTGTATGCCGGGTTATTGAGATATGGAGGTGGAGATGAGGCTACCAGTTGTTTCTTGGTGTTCCCCAGTTCCAGGGCTGGGGCTGTGATCCGTTGTTCTTTGTTAGAGTCAATCCTGTTAAAAGATCTGGTTCCAGAGGTTAAAATCCAGATGGTTTTCAAGTGTCTATGCACTTTAGGCAATGAAACTCCCCCTTATCCCTCCACATCTTGAATCTAAAAACTTAACTTTTAATGCTATTGGTTAAAATCAAAAAGTGATTAAAGCCAAACAATGTTTAAAATCCACTGTGAAGTCCTGTTTCCAAACCCTGACGTTTCGCAGAGTTTTCTGCTTCTTCAGAGGGTCTTTTCCTCGACCGAGAACACCCGTGCCCTTTTAAAATGGGAGCAATTAGGAGGGAGAAACCCAACCACTGCTCCCAAAGTGGGCGTTTCTAACTTCCTGTTACCCTATTGGTCCGATTTACCAGTGGGAGCTACTCCAAGGCGGGAAAATTATTGCATTTTAAGGGCTTGTATGTTACTCCTCTTTCTTCTGTTTGCTTTTCAGTTCAGTTTCAAGGCTTTGTTATAAATGAACCTGGCAATATCCCCACCCATACCTTATATCCATTAAATTGCATCTTTGTCATCATAGTCCCTCCTTTGTCTCAGTATTTCCCTCTCTGATACTTTATTTCCCTGTCTTTCCCTCCCTACTCCATCCCTATATTGTTATTCTGTTCAGTTCTACTACATTTCTATTATTCTGTACATTTGTATCCCTTAGTTGTTGTGTGTGGTTCTGTATCTGGGCACTATGCAATCCCTCTGGCACAATGAGACAAATCAAAGAAATAAAAATAAATAACCGTGTTGGGGGAAAAAAGAAGGTTGATCCAATGTTATATATTGCTGTAATTCACGGCGCTATTTCTCTCTCGGCCGTCCGGACGTGGATGACCTGTGGACAGCGGAAGAGCAACACACCACACAAGGAGCAGAAACCAGCACCCGAGGGCAGCACCACACTTGTAGAGGGACAACACAGGGATGGCACGGGCTAGGGTTAGGTTTTGAATATCATTGTGTTTTATATCCAACTCATTTGTTTTTTCGTTGCACAGGCCTATCTCCTGTTTATCCCCCTCTTAATGATGTATTGTGTTGCATGTAGTGCTTTAAAAAGGCCCGTAGGTGTCCTCCTAAGATCTTAAATAAACTGAAGTGAGTTCTAAAATGATTGCTTTTCTGGGTGACAGTGAAGGATCTATTGTGGTGGCGATGTATTCAACCATAGTGCTGTTAAATATGAACATAAAAGCAACATTGTGCATTCAGCTGGTTTGGTTTTTATTCTGTAAAAAGAAGGAAAAGCCTAAAAACAGGAAATTCCAGACTAAAACAAATAAGACATCAATATATAGAGTTTAAATAAAACCATGTTCTGCTCCATCCATTTTCCTGTCTGTTAAAACCCATTTTCTAAAACTTCTCGTTCAGGCCACTTGGTGTTATAGTCCTCAGGCGCTGGATCCACTCCGCTCTACCCTCCTCCGCTGCCCACAGGTCCAGCCCAAGTGTGCCTGTAGCCCTGATATTGTGAGATGAGTGATGGGGTGCTCCTGGAAATGGAGTTATCAGTGCCGTTTGTAGGTGTGCCCTTTTGATATTATACAGGTGTTGTTTGAGTCTGGTTTCTATGGTGTGTTTGGTTTCTCCGATGTATTGTTTATTGCAGAGTGTGCATGTAATGATATAAATGGCGTTGTGTGTGTTCAATGAGTATGATTCTTGTACTGGTGCTGATGTGTGGCTGTGTGTGTTTGTAATAAACTTTATCTGTCGAAAATGAGAATTGTGAGATTTGGGGTCTTGTGGTGGCTTACTACTAAATCTTGCTTTGGTGAGGAGGTCCTTTAAGTTTTGTTTTTTCTGAAGGCTGAAATTATTCTGTATGGTTTGAGTGGTATGTAAGTGTGCTGAACTGTAGCGAAGTTGTGTTTGATTGATTGATGTAGGGGTCTGATTCTATGTGAAAATGTAGTTTACTAGGGGGATGATGATTGTCTGCTGATTGAGTATTGAGGAAGTGTTCACGGTTTGGTGATTGGTGCAGATCACTACCCATCGGGGAGTCAGGATTAGGGTCAAGGAGGAGATAGGGGTTAGGTTAGGATGAGAACCCTGGTTAGGGTAATGGTGAAGGTTAAGGTTAGGAGTGAAGTTTGGGGAGAGGTTAAGGTTAGGAGTGGGGTTTGGGGAGAGGTTAAGGTTAGGAGTGGGGTTTGGGGAGAGGTTAAGGTTAGGAGTGGGGTTTGGGGAGAGGTTAAGGTTAGGAGTGGGGTTTGGGGAGAGGTTAAGGTTAGGAGTAGGGTTTGGGGAGAGGTTAAGGTTAGGAGTGGGGTTTGGGGAGAGGTTAAGGTTAGGAGTGGGGTTTGGGGAGAGGTTAAGGTTAGGAGTAGGGTTTGGGGAGAGGTTAAGGTTAGGAGTAGGGTTTGGGGAGAGGTTAAGGTTAGGAGTGGGGTTTGGGGAGAGGTTAAGGTTAGGAGTGGGGTTTGGGGAGAGGTTAAGGTTAGGAGTAGGGTTTGGGGAGAGGTTAAGGTTAGGAGTAGGGTTTGGGGAGAGGTTAAGGTTAGGGAGTAGGGTTTGGGGAGAGGTTAAGGTTAGGAGTAGGGTTTGGGGAGAGGTTAAGGTTAGGAGAGGTGGATGATTTGATGTGGTCTGTGCATGTTGGGGGAATGGGAGGGAGGCCGCCCAATGTGTTATTTTTGATGGTTCTTAAAAATCGTTTTGAATATCCTCTTTTCCTAAGTGCGTGGAATAGTGTATTTATTGCATATTCCAGGTCTTGTTTACAAGATGATATCCTGTAGAACCGTATGAGTTGTGATTTTATTATTCCCTTAAATGTATGTTTAGGGTGGTAGCTGTGTTTATGGAGTAAAGCGTGTGTGTCTGTTGGTTTGAAGTAGACTCTGGTTTGTAGTGTTTTCTGTGGTTGGTTGTTATTACTGAAAAAAACTGTTGTGTCTAGGAAGTTGACTTCTTGCGGATGAATTGTGTATTTAATCTTGATGGATGAATGATGGCTGTTGAGAATGTTTATAAAGTCTGTGAATAATTGAATGTCATGAGGCCAGGCTCCTATTATGTCATCTAAGAAACGGTAATAAAGGTGGGTTGATATGGACACTTGGCCAGTGCCTCTCTCTCCCATTCAGCCATGTATATATTGGCATAAGCAGGTGCAAATTTTTACCCATAGCTGTTCCCTCCACCTGAAGGTAATAGTGGTCGATTGAATAAAAGTCATTGCTAGTCAGGCTGATTTCTAATAGTTGTAATATTTCTTTGTCCGGTCTAGTGTTGTCTGGGTATCTCTTAAAGATATTTCTAATTGCTTGTATTCCTGTTGCTGTATTTATATTCGTATATAGGCTATCAATATCTATTGTGAATATGTGGGTGTGGGAGGAACAACTATGGGTCCAATCCTCTCCATAAAGTGAGTACGTGTCCCTTAGAAAGCTGGGGTGCCTGGTGGAGAGAGGGTTAATATGATGATCTATATATTGAGAGATGTTATAAGATTCACTATTGCAGTCGGATACAATCGGTCTGCCAGGAGGAACTTCAAAGGGAATTGTCCATGTCGCCCGGTTCCTTGTGTACTTTTAACAGTAAGTAAAATAGTCTGGAGTCGTGGGGTGTCTGTACCGTAGAAAGTCCCGTTGTTTTGCTGTGATGTAGTGTAGGTCATAGAGTCTTTTATTATTGTCCTTAACTGTGTCTGTGTCTGTGGTTGTATACTGTTTTCTATTGGTTTGTAATGTTTGGTGTTTGATAACTGTCTATTGGCTTCATACATGTATTGATGTGTATCTAATATGACTATTTTTGACCCTTTGTCTGCTGGTTTGATGATTATGTGTGGGTTATTTTTAAGTTGTTGTATTGCCTGTCTTTCTACCTGTGTGAGGTTATCCTCCCTGTCCGTGTGAATCTGATGGTTGTGAAGTGTGTTCTTGTCTGTTCTAATTAGTCTCCTGATTCTACCATCTATCTGGGAGGTTTTAGGTTCCCAGGTAGATGGTAAAGTAAATGGTTGGTGGTTGTCGTCTGCGTTGTAGTCAAAGTAGTCCAACAATTTGAGTCGTCTATGATATTTGTGAGTGTCCTTTGAAGTTCCTCCCAGTCAAATTTGTTTGGGCGAGGATGAATGTCAACCCTCTCTCCAGGAGCTGTGTTTGTGCTGCTGTGGGGATGAAGGATTTGGAAAGGTTCATGATGTTCGATGTTGACTGGTCCGCTGCTCCCCTTGGTGGAGGATCTGCACGGCTACTAGGGAAGGAAGGAAATTGAGAGAAAGGCCATTTCTATCCAGACTGTGGCTTGTGGTTAGTGTAAATTTAGCTGTCTGCACCAGTGTTGAAAGATGAGCTCCGCTGTGGTGGATGTCCAGTGTATGAGATCTGTTGTTGTGTGAAATGTGTCTTGTGGAATCTCTAATAGGGTTGGAAAGTTAGTGGTGATGTAACCGTTGATGATCTTAAGGTTTCTCTTCTGCTGTGGAGTAAGAAGAGGTGAATGGCTGATGACCGGGATGTATATTGTTGCGTTTGGGAATGTTTTCTTTGCCTCCTTGTGCATAACTGACAACTGTTTTAGTGATGTTTGGAATGGGTCGTGATCCTTGTTGTTCAAGCCCACCGAGAGAACAACAGTCGCCCGTGTCTGTATGTATGGGTGTTTTCTCCAGTACCTTTGTGAGGTGATAGAATGTTGCCCTGGGTAACTGTCGACTTGGATGTTGGGGTTATTGAATGGTGGGGATCGGTTGAGGTTTGAATCTCCTATGATGAGTGTTGGTGTGTGTCCCTCAATGTTCCAATCTGCCACCTTATAGTTCGGCCTGGCCCTGTGATAGAAGGGTTTTTGTGAAGTGTGTGTGAGTGTGGGCTGTGGTTGGGGTTGAGGCTGGGATTGTGGTTGTGGTGGGGATGATGGTGGGTAATTTGAGGCGCCAGTTGTACAGGGGTCCTGGACAGGCAGAGGCACCATGATATTTTGTTTTTGTGGGGTTCGGTTGGGAGCTTTGGGGTGTTGCCCATTTTCTTGCCCTTTATTCATCATCATCTGCCCCTTGAGTTGCCCTGTCCTTGTCTGTACCCCTGGCCTGGCGCCTCCTGTGGAGTGAAAGAGGAGCGGATGTAATTATGTCTTTTAATATTATTGATACATTACCCTTTACTCTTTTGTGGCCAGTGTTTTGTTTGATGGGTGTAGCTATGGGTGTGCGAGTTTCTGTTTGACTGTTAGCTGTGTGATGAACCTGGGCTCTGATAGGATGGGCTGCTTGTGGAGTAGGAGGACCCACTGGACTTGTCCATTTCCTCTCCTCAGTTGTAGGGGTTCTATTGTTGCCTCTCTTTTTGATTGGAGGGGAGAAGCCGTTAAAGTGGATGTTGAGGGTGGAGAGTGGAGATGTGTTTTGGAGAGAGTCTGTGTCTGCGAGGGCTATAGGTTTCACTCAGGGTCGGTTGTTTTCCCAGTGATAGTGTCCGTATGTACGATGGTTGTCTTTTTGGCAGGGATGAGGTTTTGACAAGGTGGAAATTCCTCTGCTGAGGAGAGAGGTGGCACTGGGGTTGGAGTTAGTAGCGTTGGCCGGGGAGTTTGTGGTGGGGTGTTTTCTATAGCTTCGGTGTATGTGGTTGATCTTGTATTGTGTTCGTCCGTATGGTTGTTTGTTGAGAAGAGGGTGACCTGAGGGCATTTGAAGGTGGTTTCTACTCTAATGATGGTGGTGGGTGTCAGTTTATGCTTATACCTCTTATGTGCCCAGCCCATTGCTATGGTCAGTGCCAGAGTATTGGGTGTGTTTATTTGTTGTGTAATGGTGTGGGTGATTGACTGGTAATGAGTCTGGAGTATGTGCATGTTGTTTTGCATCCACTGGTGTGTGTTCTGTGATAGTTTTGTTGTGGTGTAGTCTGTGGGTGAGGATGGTTTGATAAAGTTGGTGACCCGATGCACCTGTCTCATCATACCAGTAGGAATGCACAATTTTTAAGTGCCTTCTCCACCACTTCCATGTGGTGGAGTTGCCTGTATTAATTTAAAATACAGTTTGGCCGTCTGCCTTGTCTCCTCATCTGGGGGGTTTGTATAGGCCAGGCTGTCTGTATGCATAGGGTTGGGGTTGTGATATCCTGCCATGTGATGTGGTTGTCAAATTCCTCAATGACTGCATGGTTACTAAACCATGAGGCTAAAATACCTAAGTCCTGTACTTCCTAGTTAAAACAATACAACCAGGGTGTTCTCAGTCGAGGAGGACTGGACAGTGTAATTCAAAAAGCAAGGCAATACTATATTTAGAATAAAAGATGTGAAGGCCTGAACTGCACGAGACTTTTGGTGCTGCTCAGGGCCAGTCCTTACCGCCTTGTTCTTTGTATGCCGGGTTATTGAGATATGGAGGTGGAGATGAGGCTACCAGTTGTTTCTTGGTGTTCCCCAGTTCAGGGCTGGGGCTGTGATCCGTTGTTCTTTGTTAGAGTCAATCCTGTTAAAGATCTGGTTCCAGAGTTTAAAATCCAGATGGTTTTCAAGTGTCTATGCACTTTAGGCAATGAGCTCCCCTTATCCCTCCACATCTTGAATCTAAAACTTAACTTTTAATGCTATTGGTTAAAATCAAAAAGTGATTAAAAAGCCAAACAATGTTTAAAATCCACTGTGAAGTCCTGTTTCCAAACCCTGACGTTTGCAGAGTTTTCTGCTTCTTCAGAGGGTCTTTTCCTCGACCGAGAACACCCCGTGCCCTTTTAAAATGGGAGCAATTAGGAGGAGAAACCCAACCACTGCTCCCAAAGTGGGCGTTTCTAACTTCCTGTTACCCTATTGGTCCGATTTACCAGTGGGAGCTACTCCAAGGCGGGAAAATTATTGCATTTTAAGGGCTTGTATGTTACTCCTCTTTCTTCTGTTTGCTTTTCAGTTCAGTTTCAAGGCTTTGTTATAAATGAACCTGGCAATATCCCCACCCATACCTTATATCCATTAAATTGCATCTTTGTCATCATAGTCCCTCCTTTGTCTCAGTATTTCCCTCTCTGATACTTTATTTCCCTGTCTTTCCCTCCCTACTCCATCCCTATATTGTTATTCTGTTCAGTTCTACTACATTTTCTATTATTCTGTACATTTGTATCCCTTAGTTGTTGTGTGTGGTTCTGTATCTGGGCACTATGCAATCCCTCTGGCACAATGAGACAAATCAAAGAAATAAAAATAAATAACCGTGTTGGGGGAAAAAGAAAGGTTGATCCAATGTTATATATTGCTGTAATTCACAGGCGCTATTTCTCTCTCGGCGGGTCCAGGACGTGGATGACCTGTGGACAGCGGAAGAGCAACACACCACACAAGGAGCAGAAACCAGCACCCGAGGGCAGCACCACACTTGTAGAGGGACAACACAGGGATGGCACGGGCTAGGAGTTAGGTTTTGAATATCATTGTGTTTTATATCAACTCATTTGTTTTTCGTTGCACAGGCCTATCTCCTGTTTATCCCCCCTCTTAATGATGTATTGTGTTGCATGTAGTGCTTTAAAAAGGCCCGTAGGTGTCCTCCTAAGATCTTAAATAAACTGAAGTGAGTTCTAAAATGATTGCTTTTCTGGGTGACAGTGAAGGATCTATTGTGGTGGCGATGTATTCAACCATAGTGCTGTTAAATATGAACATAAAAGCAACATTGTGCATTCAGCTGGTTTGGTTTTATTCTGTAAAAAGAAGGAAAAGCCTAAAAACAGGAAATTCCAGACTAAAACAAATAAGACATCAATATATAGAGTTTAAATAAAACCATGTTCTGCTCCATCCATTTTCCTGTCTGTTAAAACCCATTTTCTAAAACTTCTCGTTCAGGCCACTTGGTGTTATAGTCCTCAGGCGCTGGATCCACTCCCGCTCTACCCTCCTCCGCTGCCCACAGGTCCAGCCCAAGTGTGCCTGTAGCCTGATATTGTGAGATGAGTGATGGGGTGCTCCTGGAAATGGGTTATCAGTGCCGTTTGTAGGTGTGCCCTTTTGATATTATACAGGTGTTGTTTGAGTCTGGTTTCTATGGTGTGTTTGGTTTCTCCGATGTATTGTTTATTGCAGAGTGTGCATGTAATGATATAAATGGCGTTGTGTGTGTTCAATGAGTATGATTCTTGTACTGGTGCTGATGTGTGGCTGTGTGTGTTTGTAATAAACTTTATCTGTCGAAAATGAGAATTGTGAGATTTGGGGTCTTGTGGTGGCTTACTACTAAATCTTGCTTTGGTGAGGAGGTCCTTTAAGTTTTGTTTTTCTGAAGGCTGAAATTATTCTGTATGGTTTGAGTGGTATGTAAGTGTGCTGAACTGTAGCGAAGTTGTGTTTGATTGATTGATGTAGGGGTCTGATTCTATGTGAAAATGTGGTTACTAGGGGATGATGATTGTCTGCTGATTGAGTATTGAGGAAGTGTTACGGTTTGGTGATTGGTGCAGATCACTACCCATCGGGAGTCAGGATTAGGGTCAAGGAGGGAGATAGGGGTTAGGTTAGGATGAGAACCCTGGTTAGGGTAATGGTGAAGGTTAAGGTTAGGAGTGAAGTTTGGGGAGAGGTTAAGGTTAGGAGTGGGGTTTGGGGAGAGGTTAAGGTTAGGAGTGGGGTTTGGGGAGAGGTTAAGGTTAGGAGTGGGGTTTGGGGAGAGGTTAAGGTTAGGAGTGGGGTTTGGGGAGAGGTTAAGGTTAGGAGTAGGGTTTGGGGAGAGGTTAAGGTTAGGAGTGGGGTTTGGGGAGAGGTTAAGGTTAGGAGTGGGGTTTGGGGAGAGGTTAAGGTTAGGAGTAGGGTTTGGGGAGAGGTTAAGGTTAGGAGTAGGGTTTGGGGAGAGGTTAAGGTTAGGAGTGGGGTTTGGGGAGAGGTTAAGGTTAGGAGTGGGGTTTGGGGAGAGGTTAAGGTTAGGAGTAGGGTTTGGGGAGAGGTTAAGGTTAGGAGTAGGGTTTGGGGAGAGGTTAAGGTTAGGGGTAGGGTTTGGGGAGAGGTTAAGGTTAGGAGTAGGGTTTGGGGAGAGGTTAAGGTTAGGAGAGGTGGATGATTTGATGTGGTCTGTGCATGTTGGGGGAATGGGAGGGAGGCGGCCAATGTGTTATTTTTGATGGTTCTTAAAAATCGTTTTGAATATCCTCTTTTCCTAAGTGCGTGGAATAGTGTATTTATTGCATATTCAGGTCTTGTTTACAAGATGATATCCTGTAGAACCGTATGAGTTGTGATTTTATTATTCCCTTAAATGTATGTTTAGGGTGGTAGCTGTGTTTATGGAGTAAAGCGTGTGTGTCTGTTGGTTTGAAGTAGACTCTGGTTTGTAGTGTTTTCTGTGGTTGGTTGTTATTACTGAAAAAACTGTTGTGTCTAGGAAGTTGACTTCTTGCGGATGAATTGTGTATTTAATCTTGATGGATGAATGATGGCTGTTGAGAATGTTTATAAAGTCTGTGAATAATTGAATGTCATGAGGCCAGGCTCCTATTATGTCATCTAAGCGGTAATAAAGGTGGAGTTGATATGGACACTTGGCCAGTGCCTCTCTCTCCCATTCAGCCATGTATATATTGGCATAAGCAGGTGCAAATTTTTTACCCATAGCTGTTCCCTCCACCTGAAGGTAATAGTGGTCGTTGAATAAAAAGTCATTGCTAGTCAGGCTGATTTCTAATAGTTGTAATATTTCTTTGTCCGGTCTAGTGTTGTCTGGGTATCTCTTAAAGATATTTCTAATTGCTTGTATTCCTGTTGCTGTATTTATATTCGTATATAGGCTATCAATATCTATTGTGAATATGTGGGTGTGGGAGGGAACAACTATGGGTCCAATCCTCTCCATAAAGTGATACGTGTCCCTTAGAAAGCTGGGGTGCCTGGTGGAGAGAGGGTTAATATGATGATCTATATATTGAGAGATGTTATAAGATTCACTATTGCAGTCGGATACAATCGGTCTGCCAGGAGGAACTTCAAAGGGAATTGTCCATGTCGCCCGGTTCCTTGTGTACTTTTAACAGTAAGTAAAATAGTCTGGAGTCGTGGGGTGTCTGTACCGTAGAGAAAGTCCCGTTGTTTTGCTGTGATGTAGTGTAGGTCATAGAGTCTTTTTATTATTGTCCTTAACTGTGTCTGTGTCTGTGGTTGTATACTGTTTTCTATTGGTTTGTAATGTTTGGTGTTTGATAACTGTCTATTGGCTTCATACATGTATTGATGTGTATCTAATATGACTATTTTTGACCCTTTGTCTGCTGGTTTGATGATTATGTGTGGGTTATTTTTAAGTTGTTGTATTGCCTGTCTTTCTACCTGTGTGAGGTTATCCTCCCTGTCCGTGTGAATCTGATGGTTGTGAAGTGTGTTCTTGTCTGTTCTAATTAGTCTCCTGATTCTACCATCTATCTGGGAGGTTTAGGTTCCCAGGTAGATGGTAAAAGTAAATGGTTGGTGGTTGTCGTCTGCGTTGTAGTCAAAGTAGTCCAACAATTTGAGTCGTCTATGATATTTGTGAGTGTCCTTTGAAGTTCCTCCCAGTCAAATTTGTTTGGGCGAGGATGAATGTCAACCCTCTCTCCAGGAGCTGTGTTTGTGCTGCTGTGGGGATGAAAGGATTTGGAAAGGTTCATGATGTTCGATGTTGACTGGTCCGCTGCTCCCCTTGGTGGAGAGATCTGCACGGCTACTAGGGAAGGAAGGAAATTGAGAGAAAGGCCATTTCTATCAGACTGTGGCTTGTGGTTAGTGTAAATTTAGCTGTCTGCACCAGTGTTGAAAGATGAGCTCCGCTGTGGTGGATGTCAGTGTATGAGATCTGTTGTTGTGTGAAATGTGTCTTGTGGAATCTCTAATAGGGTTGGAAAGTTAGTGGTGATGTAACCGTTGATGATCTTAAGGTTTCTCTTCTGCTGTGGAGTAAGAAGAGGTGAATGGCTGATGACCGGGATGTATATTGTTGCGTTTGGGAATGTTTTCTTTGCCTCCTTGTGCATAACTGACAACTGTTTTAGTGATGTTTGGAATGGGTCGTGATCCTTGTTGTTCAAGCCCACCGAGAGAACAACAGTCGCCGTGTCTGTATGTATGGGTGTTTTCTCAGTACCTTTGTGAGGTGATAGAATGTTGCCCTGGGTAACTGTCGACTTGGATGTTGGGGTTATTGAATGGTGGGATCCGGTTGAGGTTTGAATCTCCTATGATGAGTGTTGGTGTGTGTCCCTCAATGTTCCAATCTGCCACCTTATAGTTCGGCCTGGCCCTGTGATAGAAGGGTTTTTGTGAAGTGTGTGTGAGTGTGGGCTGTGGTTGGGGTTGAGGCTGGGATTGTGGTTGTGGTGCCAGGGATGATGGTGGGTAATTTGGCGCCAGTTGTACAGGGTCCTGGACAGGCAGAGGCACCATGATATTTTGTTTTTGTGGGGGTTCGGATTTGGGAGCTTTGGGGTGTTGCCCATTTTCTTGCCCTTTATTCATCATCATCTGCCCCTTGAGTTGCCCTGTCCTTGTCTGTACCCCTGGCCTGGCGCCTCCTGTGGGTGAAAGAGGAGCGGATGTAATTATGTCTTTTAATATTATTGATACATTACCCTTTACTCTTTTTGTGGCCAGTGTTTTGTTTGATGGGTGTAGCTATGGGTGTGCGAGTTTCTGTTTGACTGTTAGCTGTGTGATGAACCTGGGCTCTGATAGGATGGGCTGCTTGTGGAGTAGGAGGACCCACTGGACTTGTCCATTTCCTCTCCTCAGTTGTAGGGGTTCTATTGTTGCCTCTCTTTTTGATTGGAGGGGAGAAGCCGTTAAAGTGGATGTTGAGGTGGAGAGTGGAGATGTGTTTTGGAGAGAGTCTGTGTCTGCGAGGCTATAGGTTTCACTCAGGGTCGGTTGTTTTCCCAGTGATAGTGTCCGTATGTGCGATGGTTGTCTTTTTGGCAGGGATGAGGTTTTGACAAAGGTGGAAATTCCTCTGCTGAGGAGAGAGGTGGCACTGGGGTTGGAGTTGGTAGCGTTGGCCGGGGAGTTTGTGGTGGGGTGTTTTCTATAGCTTCCGGTGTATGTGGTTGATCTTGTATTGTGTTCGTCCGTATGGTTGTTTGTTGAGAAGAGGGGGTGACCTGAGGGCATTTGAAGGTGGTTTCTACTCTAATGATGGTGGTGGGTGTCAGTTTATGCTTATACCTCTTATGTGCCCAGCCCATTGCTATGGTCAGTGCCAGAGTATTGGGTGTGTTTATTTGTTGTGTAATGGTGTGGGTGATTGACTGGTAATGAGTCTGGAGTATGTGCATGTTGTTTTGCATCCACTGGTGTGTGTTCTGTGATAGTTTTGTTGTGGTGTAGTCTGTGGGTGAGGATGGTTTGATAAAGTTGGTGACCCGATGCACCTGTCTCATCATACCAGTAGGGAATGCACAATTTTTAAGTGCCTTCTCCACCACTTCCATGTGGTGGAGTTGCCTGTATTAATTTAAAAATACAGTTTGGCCGTCTGCCTTGTCTCCTCATCTGGGGGTTTGTATAGGCCAGGCTGTCTGTATGCATAGGGTTGGGGTTGTGATATCCTGCCATGTGATGTGGTTGTCAAATTCCTCAATGACTGCATGGTTACTAAACCATGAGGCTAAAATACCTAAGTCCTGTACTTCTAGTTAAAACAATACAACCAGGGTGTTCTCAGTCGAGGAGGACTGGACAGTGTAATTCAAAAAGCAAGGCAATACTATATTTAGAATAAAAGATGTGAAGGCCTGAACTGCACGAGACTTTTGGTGCTGCTCAGGGCCAGTCACTTACCGCCTTGTTCTTTGTATGCCGGGTTATTGAGATATGGAGGTGGAGATGAGGCTACCAGTTGTTTCTTGGTGTTCCCCAGTTCCAGGGCTGGGGCTGTGATCCGTTGTTCTTTGTTAGAGTCCAATCCTGTTAAAAGATCTGGTTCCAGAGGTTAAAATCCAGATGGTTTTTCAAGTGTCTATGCACTTTAGGCAATGAGCTCCCCTTATCCCTCCACATCTTGAATCTAAAACTTAACTTTTAATGCTATTGGTTAAAATCAAAAAGTGATTAAAGCCAAACAATGTTTAAAATCCACTGTGAAGTCCTGTTTCCAAACCTGGCGTTTCGCAGAGTTTTCTGCTTCTTCAGAGGGTCTTTTCCTCGACCGAGAACACCCGTGCCCTTTTAAAATGGGAGCAATTAGGAGGGAGAAACCCAACCACTGCTCCCAAAGTGGGCGTTTCTAACTTCCTGTTACCCTATTGGTCCGATTTACCAGTGGGAGCTACTCCAAAGCGGGAAAATTATTGCATTTTAAGGGCTTGTATGTTACTCCTCTTTCTTCTGTTTGCTTTTCAGTTTCAGTTTCAAGGCTTTGTTATAAATGAACCTGGCAATATCCCCACCCATACCTTATATCCATTAAATTGCATCTTTGTCATCATAGTCCCTCCTTTGTCTCAGTATTTCCCTCTCTGATACTTTATTTCCCTGTCTTTCCCTCCCTACTCCATCCCTATATTGTTATTCTGTTCAGTTCTACTACATTTTCTATTATTCTGTACATTTGTATCCCTTAGTTGTTGTGTGTGGTTCTGTATCTGGGCACTATGCAATCCCTCTGGCACAATAGAGACAAATCAAAGAAATAAAAATAAATAACCGTGTTGGGGAAAAAAAGAAGGTTGATCAATGTTATATATTGCTGTAATTCACCAGCGCTATTGCTCTCTCGGCGGGTCCGGACGTGGATGACCTGTGGACAGCGGAAGAGCAACACACCACACAAGGAGCAGAAACCAGCACCCGAGGGCAGCACCACACTTGTAGAGGGACAACACAGGGATGGCACGGGCTAGGGTTAGGTTTTGAATATCATTGTGTTTTATATCCAACTCATTTGTTTTTCGTTGCACAGGCCTATCTCCTGTTTATCCCCCTCTTAATGATGTATTGTGTTGCATGTAGTGCTTTAAAAGGCCCGTAGGTGTCCTCTAAGATCTTAAATAAACTGAAGTGAGTTCTAAAATGATTGCTTTTCTGGGTGACAGTGAAGGATCTATTGTGGTGGCGATGTATTCAACCATAGTGCTGTTAAATATGAACATAAAAGCAACATTGTGCATTCAGCTGGTTTGGTTTTATTCTGTAAAAAGAAGGAAAAGCCTAAAAACAGGAAATTCCAGACTAAAACAAATAAGACATCAATATATAGAGTTTAAATAAAACCATGTTCTGCTCCATCCATTTTCCTGTCTGTTAAAACCCATTTTCTAAAACTTCTCGTTCAGGCCACTTGGTGTTATAGTCCTCAGGCGCTGGATCCACTCGCTCTACCCTCCTCCGCTGCCCACAGGTCCAGCCCAAGTGTGCCTGTAGCCCTGATATTGTGAGATGAGTGATGGGGTGCTCCTGGAAATGGGTTATCAGTGCCGTTTGTAGGTGTGCCCTTTTGATATTATACAGGTGTTGTTTGAGTCTGGTTTCTATGGTGTGTTTGGTTTCTCCGATGTATTGTTTATTGCAGAGTGTGCATGTAATGATATAAATGGCGTTGTGTGTGTTCAATGAGTATGATTCTTGTACTGGTGCTGATGTGTGGCTGTGTGTGTTTGTAATAAACTTTATCTGTCGAAAATGAGAATTGTGAGATTTGGGGTCTTGTGGTGGCTTACTACTAAATCTTGCTTTGGTGAGGAGGTCCTTTAAGTTTTGTTTTTCTGAAGGCTGAAATTATTCTGTATGGTTTGAGTGGTATGTAAGTGTGCTGAACTGTAGCGAAGTTGTGTTTGATTGATTGATGTAGGGGTCTGATTCTATGTGAAAATGTGGTTACTAGGGGATGATGATTGTCTGCTGATTGAGTATTGAGGAAGTGTTACGGTTTGGTGATTGGTGCAGATCACTACCCATCGGGGAGTCAGGATTAGGGTCAAGGAGGGAGATAGGGGTTAGGTTAGGATGAGAACCCTGGTTAGGGTAATGGTGAAGGTTAAGGTTAGGAGTGAAGTTTGGGGAGAGGTTAAGGTTAGGAGTGGGGTTTGGGGAGAGGTTAAGGTTAGGAGTGGGGTTTGGGGAGAGGTTAAGGTTAGGAGTGGGGTTTGGGGAGAGGTTAAGGTTAGGAGTAGGGTTTGGGGAGAGGTTAAAGGTTAGGAGTGGGGTTTAAAAAGGTTAAGGTTAGGAGTGGGGTTTGGGGAGAGGTTAGGTTAGGAGTAGGGTTTGGGGAGAGGTTAAAAGGTTAGGGTAGGGTTGGGAGAGGTTAAGTTAAAATTTTAGGTTGGGTTAAGTGGGGTTTGGGGAGAAAATTAAGAATTAAAGTAAAATTTAAAGAAAGAATTAAATTAAAATAAAATTTAAAGAAAGAATTAAATTAAAATAGGGAATTAAAATTTAAAGAAAAAGAATTAAAATTAAAATTAAATTTAAAGAAAAATTAAATTAAAATTAAAATTAAAATTAAAATTAAAATTAAAATTAAAATTAAAATTAAAATTAAAAATTAAAAAAATTAAAATTAAAATTAAAATTAAAATTAAAATTAAAATTAAAATTAAAATTAAAATTAAAATTAAAATTAAAATTAAAATTAAAATTAAAATTAAAAAATTAAAATTAAAATTAAAATTAAAATTAAAATTAAAATTAAAATTAAAATTAAAATTAAAATTAAAATTAAAATTAAAATTAAAATTAAAATTAAAAATTAAAATTAAAATTAAAATTAAAATTAAAATTAAAATTAAAATTAAAATTAAAATTAAAATTAAAATTAAAATTAAAATTAAAATTAAAATTAAAATTAAAATTAAAATTAAAATTAAAATTAAAAATTAAAATTAAAATTAAAATTAAAATTAAAATTAAAATTAAAATTAAAATTAAAATTAAAATTAAAATTAAAATTAAAATTAAAATTAAAATTAAAATTAAAATTAAAATTAAAATTAAAATTAAAATTAAAATTAAAATTAAAATTAAAATTAAAATTAAAATTAAAATTAAAATTAAAATTAAATTAATTAAAATTAAAATTAAAATTAAAATTAAAATTAAAATTAAAATTAAAATTAAAATTAAAATTAAAATTAAAATTAAAATTAAAATTAAAATTAAAATTAAAATTAAAATTAAAATTAAAATTAAAATTAAAATTAAAAATTAAAATTAAAATTAAAAATTAAAATTAAAATTAAAATTAAAATTAAAATTAAAATTAAAATTAAAATTAAAATTAAAATTAAAATTAAAATTAAAATTAAAAATTAAAAATTAAAATTAAAATTAAAATTAAAATTAAAATTAAAATTAAAATTAAAATTAAAATTAAAATTAAAATTAAAATTAAAATTAAAATTAAAATTAAAATTAAAATTAAAAATTAAAATTAAAATTAAAATTAAAATTAAAATTAAAATTAAAATTAAAATTAAAATTAAAATTAAAATTAAAATTAAAATTAAATTAAAATTTAAAATTAAAATTAAAATTAAAATTAAAATTAAAATTAAAATTAAAATTAAAATTAAAATTAAAATTAAAATTAAAATTAAAATTAAAATTAAAATTAAAATTAAAATTAAAATTAAAATTAAAATTAAAATTAAAATTAAAATTAAAATTAAAATTAAAATTAAAATTAAAATTAAAATTAAAATTAAAATTAAAATTAAAATTAAAATTAAAATTAAAATTAAAATTAAAATTAAAATTAAAATTAAAATTAAAATTAAAATTAAAATTAAAATTATTAAAATTAAAATTAAAATTAAAATTAAAATTAAAATTAAAATTAAAATTAAAATTAAAATTAAAATTAAAATTAAAATTAAAATTAAAATTAAAATTAAAATTAAAATTAAGAATTAAAATTAAAATTAAAATTAAAATTAAAATTAAAATTAAAAATTAAAATTAAAATTAAAATTAAAATTAAAATTAAAATTAAAATTAAAATTAAAATTAAAATTAAAATTAAAATTAAAATTAAAATTAAAATTAAGAATTAAAATTAAAATTAAAATTAAAAATTAAAATTAAAATTAAAATTAAAATTAAAATTAAAATTAAAATTAAAATTAAAATTAAAATTAAAATTAAAATTAAAATTAAAATTAAAATTAAAATTAAAATTAAAATTAAAATTAAAATTAAAATTAAAATTAAAATTAAAATTAAAATTAAAAATTAAAATTAAAATTAAAATTAAAATTAAAATTAAAATTAAAATTAAAATTAAAATTAAAATTAAAATTAAAATTAAAATTAAAATTAAAATTAAAATTAAAATTAAAATTAAAATTAAAATTAAAATTAAAATTAAAATTAAAATTAAAATTAAAATTAAGAATTAAAATTAAAATTAAAAATTAAAATTAAAATTAAAATTAAAATTAAAATTAAAATTAAAATTAAAATTAAAATTAAAAATTAAAATTAAAATTAAAATTAAAATTAAAATTAAAATTAAAATTAAAATTAAAATTAAAATTTAAAATTAAAATTAAAATTAAAATTAAAATTAAAATTAAAATTAAAATTAAAATTAAAATTAAAATTAAAATTAAAATTAAAATTAAAATTAAAATTAAAATTAAAATTAAAATTAAGAATTAAAATTAAAATTAAAATTAAAATTAAAATTAAAATTAAAATTAAAATTAAAATTAAAATTAAAATTAAAATTAAAATTAAAATTAAAATTAAAATTAAAATTAAAATTAAAATTAAAATTAAAATTAAAATTAAAATTAAAATTAAAATTAAAATTAAAATTAAAATTAAAATTAAAATTAAAATTAAAATTAAAATTAAAATTAAAATTAAAATTAAAATTAAAATTAAAATTAAAATTAAAATTAAAAATTAAAATTAAAATTAAAATTAAAATTAAAATTAAAATTAAAATTAAAATTAAAATTAAAATTAAAATTAAAATTAAAATTAAAATTAAAATTAAAATTAAAATTAAAATTAAAATTAAAATTAAAATTAAAATTAAAATTAAAATTAAAATTAAAATTAAAATTAAAATTAAAATTAAAATTAAAATTAAAATTAAAATTAAAATTAAAATTAAAATTAAAATTAAAATTAAAAATTAAAATTAAAATTAAAATTAAAATTAAAATTAAAATTAAAATTAAAATTAAAAATTAAAATTAAAATTAAAATTAAAATTAAAATTAAAATTAAAATTAAAATTAAAATTAAAATTAAAATTAAAATTAAAATTAAAATTAAAATTAAAATTAAAATTAAGAATTAAAATTAAAATTAAAATTAAAATTAAAATTAAAATTAAAATTAAAATTAAAATTAAAATTAAAATTAAAATTAAAAATTAAAATTAAAATTAAAATTAAAATTAAAATTAAAATTAAAATTAAAATTAAAATTAAAATTAAAATTAAAATTAAAATTAAAATTAAAATTAAAATTAAAATTAAAATTAAAATTAAAATTAATTAAAATTAAAATTAAAATTAAAATTAAAATTAAAATTAAAATTAAAATTAAAATTAAAATTAAAATTAAAATTAAAATTAAAATTAAAATTAAAATTAAAATTAAAATTAAAATTAAAATTAAAATTAAAATTAAAATTAAAAAATTAAAATTAAAATTAAAAATTAAAATTAAAATTAAAATTAAAATTAAAATTAAAATTAAAATTAAAATTAAAATTAAAATTAAAATTAAAATTAAAATTAAAATTAAAATTAAAATTAAAATTAAAATTAAAAATTAAAATTAAAATTAAAATTAAAATTAAAATTAAAATTAAAATTAAAATTAAAATTAAAATTAAAATTAAAATTAAAATTAAAATTAAAATTAAAATTAAAATTAAAATTAAAATTAAAATTAAAATTAAAATTAAAATTAAAATTAAAATTAAAATTAAAATTAAAATTAAAAATTAAAATTAAAAATTAAAATTAAAATTAAAATTAAAATTAAAATTAAAATTAAAATTAAAATTAAAATTAAAATTAAAATTAAAATTAAAATTAAAAAATTAAAATTAAAATTAAAATTAAAATTAAAATTAAAAATTAAAATTAAAATTAAAATTAAAATTAAAATTAAAATTAAAATTAAAATTAAAATTAAAATTAAAATTAAAATTAAAATTAAAATTAAAATTAAAATTAAAATTAAAATTAAAATTAAAATTAAAATTAAAATTAAAATTAAAATTAAAATTAAAATTAAAATTAAAATTAAAATTAAAAATTAAAATTAAAATTAAAATTAAAATTAAAATTAAAATTAAAATTAAAATTAAAAATTAAAATTAAAATTAAAATTAAAATTAAAATTAAAATTAAAATTAAAATTAAAATTAAAATTAAAATTAAAATTAAAATTAAAATTAAAATTAAAATTAAAATTAAAATTAAAATTAAAATTAAAATTAAAATTAAAATTAAAATTAAAATTAAAATTAAAATTAAAATTAAAATTAAAATTAAAATTAAAATTAAAATTAAAATTAAAATTAAAATTAAATTAAAATTAAAATTAAAATTAAAATTAAAATTAAAATTAAAATTAAAATTAAAATTAAAATTAAAATTAAAATTAAAATTAAAATTAAAATTAAAATTAAAATTAAAATTAAAATTAAAATTAAAATTAAAATTAAAATTAAAATTAAAATTAAAATTAAAATTAAAATTAAAATTAAAATTAAAATTAAAATTAAAATTAAAATTAAAATTAAAATTAAAATTAAAATTAAAATTAAAATTAAAATTAAAATTAAAATTAAAATTAAAATTAAAATTAAAATTAAAATTAAAATTAAAATTAAAATTAAAATTAAAATTAAAATTAAAATTAAAATTAAAAATTAAAATTAAAATTAAAATTAAAATTAAAATTAAAATTAAAATTAAAATTAAAATTAAAATTAAAATTAAAATTAAAATTAAAATTAAAATTAAAATTAAAATTAAAATTAAAATTAAAATTAAAATTAAAATTAAAATTAAAATTAAAATTAAAATTAAAATTAAAATTAAAAATTAAAATTAAAATTAAAATTAAAATTAAAATTAAAATTAAAATTAAAATTAAAATTAAAATTAAAATTAAAATTAAGAATTAAAATTAAAATTAAAATTAAAATTAAAATTAAAATTAAAATTAAAATTAAAATTAAAATTAAAATTAAAATTAAAATTAAAATTAAAATTAAAATTAAAATTAAAATTAAAATTAAAATTAAAATTAAAATTAAAATTAAAATTAAAATTAAAATTAAAATTAAAATTAAAATTAAAATTAAAATTAAAATTAAAATTAAAATTAAAATTAAAATTAAAATTAAAATTAAAATTAAAATTAAAATTAAAATTAAAATTAAAATTAAAATTAAAAATTAAAATTAAAATTAAAATTAAAATTAAAATTAAAATTAAAATTAAAATTAAAATTAAAATTAAAATTAAAATTAAAATTAAAATTAAAATTAAAATTAAAATTAAAATTAAAATTAAAATTAAAATTAAAATTAAAATTAAAATTAAAATTAAAATTAAAATTAAAATTAAAATTAAAATTAAAATTAAAATTAAAATTAAAATTAAAATTAAAATTAAAATTAAAATTAAAATTAAAATTAAAATTAAAATTAAAATTAAAATTAAAATTAAAATTAAAATTAAAATTAAAATTAAAATTAAAATTAAAATTAAAATTAAAATTAAAATTAAAATTAAAATTAAAATTAAAATTAAAATTAAAATTAAAATTAAAATTAAAATTAAAATTAAAATTAAAATTAAAATTAAAATTAAAATTAAAATTAAAATTAAAATTAAAATTAAAATTAAAATTAAAATTAAAATTAAAATTAAAATTAAAATTAAAATTAAAATTAAAATTAAAATTAAAATTAAAATTAAAATTAAAATTAAAATTAAAATTAAAATTAAAATTAAAATTAAAATTAAAATTAAAATTAAAATTAAAATTAAAATTAAAATTAAAATTAAAATTAAAATTAAAATTAAAATTAAAATTAAAATTAAAATTAAAATTAAAATTAAAATTAAAATTAAAATTAAAATTAAAATTAAAATTAAAATTAAAATTAAAATTAAAATTAAAATTAAAATTAAAATTAAAATTAAAATTAAAATTAAAATTAAAATTAAAATTAAAATTAAAATTAAAATTAAAATTAAAATTAAAATTAAAATTAAAATTAAAATTAAAATTAAAATTAAAATTAAAATTAAAATTAAAATTAAAATTAAAATTAAAATTAAAAAATTAAAATTAAAATTAAAATTAAAATTAAAATTAAAATTAAAATTAAAATTAAAATTAAAATTAAAATTAAAATTAAAATTAAAATTAAAATTAAAATTAAAATTAAAATTAAAATTAAAATTAAAATTAAAATTAAAATTAAAATTAAAATTAAAATTAAAATTAAAATTAAAATTAAAATTAAAATTAAAATTAAAATTAAAATTAAAATTAAAATTAAAATTAAAATTAAAATTAAAATTAAAATTAAAATTAAAATTAAAATTAAAATTAAAATTAAAATTAAAATTAAAATTAAAATTAAAATTAAAATTAAAATTAAAATTAAAATTAAAATTAAAATTAAAATTAAAATTAAAATTAAAATTAAAATTAAAAATTAAAATTAAAATTAAAATTAAAATTAAAATTAAAATTAAAATTAAAATTAAAATTAAAATTAAAATTAAAATTAAAATTAAAATTAAAATTAAAATTAAAATTAAAATTAAAATTAAAATTAAAATTAAAATTAAAATTAAAATTAAAATTAAAATTAAAATTAAAATTAAAATTAAAATTAAAATTAAAATTAAAATTAAAATTAAAATTAAAATTAAAATTAAAATTAAAATTTAAAATTAAAATTAAAATTAAAATTAAAATTAAAATTAAAATTAAAATTAAAATTAAAATTAAAATTAAAATTAAAATTAAAATTAAAATTAAAATTAAAATTAAAATTAAAATTAAAATTAAAATTAAAATTAAAATTAAAATTAAAATTAAAATTAAAATTAAAATTAAAATTAAAATTAAAATTAAAATTAAAATTAAAATTAAAATTAAAATTAAAATTAAAATTAAAATTAAAATTAAAATTAAAATTAAAATTAAAATTAAAATTAAAATTAAAATTAAAATTAAAATTAAAATTAAAATTAAAATTAAAATTAAAATTAAAATTAAAATTAAAATTAAAATTAAAATTAAAATTAAAATTAAAATTAAAATTAAAATTAAAATTAAAATTAAAATTAAAATTAAAATTAAAATTAAAATTAAAATTAAAATTAAAATTAAAATTAAAATTAAAATTAAAATTAAAATTAAAATTAAAATTAAAATTAAAATTAAAATTAAAATTAAAATTAAAATTAAAATTAAAATTAAAATTAAAATTAAAATTAAAATTAAAATTAAAATTAAAATTAAAATTAAAATTAAAATTAAAATTAAAATTAAAATTAAAATTAAAATTAAAATTAAAATTAAAATTAAAATTAAAATTAAAATTAAAATTAAAATTAAAATTAAAATTAAAATTAAAATTAAAATTAAAATTAAAATTAAAATTAAGAATTAAAATTAAAATTAAAATTAAAATTAAAATTAAAATTAAAATTAAAATTAAAATTAAAATTAAAATTAAAAATTAAAATTAAAATTAAAATTAAAATTAAAATTAAAATTAAAATTAAAATTAAAATTAAAATTAAAATTAAAATTAAAATTAAAATTAAAATTAAAATTAAAATTAAAATTAAAAAATTAAAATTAAAATTAAAATTAAAATTAAAATTAAAATTAAAATTAAAATTAAAATTAAAATTAAAATTAAAATTAAAATTAAAATTAAAATTAAAATTAAAATTAAAATTAAAATTAAAATTAAAATTAAAATTAAAATTAAAATTAAAATTAAAATTAAAATTAAAATTAAAATTAAAATTAAAATTAAGAATTAAAATTAAAATTAAAATTAAAATTAAAATTAAAATTAAAATTAAAATTAAAATTAAAATTAAAATTAAAATTAAAATTAAAATTAAAATTAAAATTAAAATTAAAATTAAAATTAAAATTAAAATTAAAATTAAAATTAAAATTAAAATTAAAATTAAAATTAAAATTAAAATTAAAATTAAAATTAAAATTAAAATTAAAATTAAAATTAAAATTAAAATTAAAATTAAAATTAAAATTAAAATTAAAATTAAAATTAAAATTAAAATTAAAATTAAAATTAAAATTAAAATTAAAATTAAAATTAAGAATTAAAATTAAAATTAAAATTAAAATTAAAATTAAAATTAAAATTAAAATTAAAATTAAAATTAAAATTAAAATTAAAATTAAAATTAAAATTAAAATTAAAATTAAAATTAAAATTAAAATTAAAATTAAAATTAAAATTAAAATTAAAATTAAAATTAAAATTAAAATTAAAATTAAAATTAAAATTAAAATTAAAATTAAAATTAAAATTAAAATTAAAATTAAAATTAAAATTAAAATTAAAATTAAAATTAAAATTAAAATTAAAATTAAAATTAAAATTAAAATTAAAATTAAAATTAAAATTAAAATTAAAATTAAAATTAAAATTAAAATTAAAATTAAAATTAAAATTAAAATTAAAATTAAAATTAAAATTAAAATTAAAATTAAAATTAAAATTAAAATTAAAATTAAAATTAAAATTAAAATTAAAATTAAAATTAAAATTAAAATTAAAATTAAAATTAAAATTAAAAATTAAAATTAAAATTAAAATTAAAATTAAAATTAAAATTAAAATTAAAATTAAAATTAAAATTAAAATTAAAATTAAAATTAAAATTAAAATTAAAATTAAAATTAAAATTAAAATTAAAATTAAAATTAAAATTAAAATTAAAATTAAAATTAAAATTAAAATTAAAATTAAAATTAAAATTAAAATTAAGAATTAAAATTAAAATTAAAATTAAAATTAAAATTAAAATTAAAATTAAAATTAAAATTAAAATTAAAATTAAAATTAAAATTAAAATTAAAATTAAAATTAAAATTAAAATTAAAATTAAAATTAAAATTAAAATTAAAATTAAAATTAAAATTAAAATTAAAATTAAAATTAAAATTAAAATTAAAATTAAAATTAAAATTAAAATTAAAATTAAAATTAAAAAATTAAAATTAAAATTAAAATTAAAATTAAAATTAAAATTAAAATTAAAATTAAAATTAAAATTAAAATTAAAATTAAAATTAAAATTAAAATTAAAATTAAAATTAAAATTAAAATTAAAATTAAAATTAAAATTAAAATTAAAATTAAAATTAAAATTAAAATTAAAATTAAAATTAAAATTAAAATTAAAATTAAAATTAAAATTAAAATTAAAAATTAAAATTAAAATTAAAATTAAAATTAAAATTAAAATTAAAATTAAAATTAAAATTAAAATTAAAATTAAAATTAAAATTAAAATTAAAATTAAAATTAAAATTAAAATTAAAATTAAAATTAAAATTAAAATTAAAATTAAAATTAAAATTAAAATTAAAATTAAAATTAAAATTAAAATTAAAATTAAAATTAAAATTAAAATTAAAATTAAAATTAAAATTAAAATTAAAATTAAAATTAAAATTAAAATTAAAATTAAAATTAAAATTAAAATTAAAATTAAAATTAAAATTAAAATTAAAATTAAAATTAAAATTAAAATTAAAATTAAAATTAAAATTAAAATTAAAATTAAAATTAAAATTAAAATTAAAATTAAAATTAAAATTAAAATTAAAATTTAAAATTAAAATTAAAATTAAAATTAAAATTAAAATTAAAATTAAAATTAAAATTAAAATTAAAATTAAAATTAAAATTAAAATTAAAATTAAAATTAAAATTAAAATTAAAATTAAAATTAAAATTAAAATTAAAATTAAAATTAAAATTAAAATTAAAATTAAAATTAAAATTAAAATTAAAATTAAAATTAAAATTAAAATTAAAATTAAAATTAAAATTAAAATTAAAATTAAAATTAAAATTAAAATTAAAATTAAAATTAAAATTAAAATTAAAATTAAAATTAAAATTAAAATTAAAATTAAAATTAAAATTAAAATTAAAATTAAAATTAAAATTAAAATTAAAATTAAAATTAAAATTAAAATTAAAATTAAAATTAAAATTAAAATTAAAATTAAAATTAAAATTAAAATTAAAATTAAAATTAAAATTAAAATTAAAATTAAAATTAAAATTAAAATTAAAATTAAATTAAAATTAAAATTAAAATTAAAATTAAAATTAAAATTAAAATTAAAATTAAAATTAAAATTAAAATTAAAATTAAAAATTAAAATTAAAATTAAAATTAAAATTAAAATTAAAATTAAAATTAAAATTAAAATTAAAATTAAAATTAAAATTAAAATTAAAATTAAAATTAAAATTAAAATTAAAATTAAAATTAAAATTAAAATTAAAATTAAAATTAAAATTAAAATTAAAATTAAAATTAAAATTAAAATTAAAATTAAAATTAAAATTAAAATTAAAATTAAAATTAAAATTAAAATTAAAATTAAAATTAAAATTAAAATTAAAATTAAAATTAAAATTAAAATTAAAATTAAAATTAAAATTAAAATTAAAATTAAAATTAAAATTAAAATTAAAATTAAAATTAAAATTAAAATTAAAATTAAAATTAAAATTAAAATTAAAATTAAAATTAAAATTAAAATTAAAATTAAAATTAAAATTAAAATTAAAATTAAAATTAAAATTAAAATTAAAATTAAAATTAAAATTAAAATTAAAATTAAAATTAAAATTAAAATTAAAATTAAAAATTAAAATTAAAATTAAAATTAAAATTAAAATTAAAATTAAAATTAAAATTAAAATTAAAATTAAAATTAAAATTAAAATTAAAATTAAAATTAAAATTAAAATTAAAATTAAAATTAAAATTAAAATTAAAATTAAAATTAAAATTAAAATTAAAATTAAAATTAAAATTAAAATTAAAATTAAAATTAAAATTAAAATTAAAATTAAAATTAAAATTAAAATTAAAATTAAAATTAAAATTAAAATTAAAATTAAAATTAAAATTAAAATTAAAATTAAAATTAAAATTAAAATTAAAATTAAAATTAAAATTAAAATTAAAATTAAAATTAAAAATTAAAATTAAAATTAAAATTAAAATTAAAATTAAAATTAAAATTAAAATTAAAATTAAAATTAAAATTAAAATTAAAATTAAAATTAAAATTAAAATTAAAATTAAAATTAAAATTAAAATTAAAATTAAAATTAAAATTAAAATTAAAATTAAAATTAAAATTAAAATTAAAATTAAAATTAAAATTAAAATTAAAATTAAAATTAAAATTAAAATTAAAATTAAAATTAAAAATTAAAATTAAAATTAAAATTAAAATTAAAATTAAAATTAAAATTAAAATTAAAATTAAAATTAAAATTAAAATTAAAATTAAAATTAAAATTAAAATTAAAATTAAAATTAAAATTAAAATTAAAATTAAAATTAAAATTAAAATTAAAATTAAAATTAAAATTAAAATTAAAATTAAAATTAAAATTAAAATTAAAATTAAAATTAAAATTAAAATTAAAATTAAAATTAAAATTAAAATTAAAATTAAAATTAAAATTAAAATTAAAATTAAAATTAAAATTAAAATTAAAATTAAAATTAAAATTAAAATTAAAATTAAAATTAAAATTAAAATTAAAATTAAAATTAAAATTAAAATTAAAATTAAAATTAAAATTAAAATTAAAATTAAAATTAAAATTAAAATTAAAATTAAAATTAAAATTAAAATTAAAATTAAAATTAAAATTAAAATTAAAATTAAAATTAAAATTAAAATTAAAATTAAAATTAAAATTAAAATTAAAATTAAAAATTAAAATTAAAATTAAAATTAAAATTAAAATTAAAATTAAAATTAAAATTAAAATTAAAATTAAAATTAAAATTAAAATTAAAATTAAAATTAAAATTAAAATTAAAATTAAAATTAAAATTAAAATTAAAATTAAAATTAAAATTAAAATTAAAATTAAAATTAAAATTAAAATTAAAATTAAAATTAAAAATTAAAATTAAAATTAAAATTAAAATTAAAATTAAAATTAAAATTAAAATTAAAATTAAAATTAAAATTAAAATTAAAATTAAAATTAAAATTAAAATTAAAATTAAAATTAAAATTAAAATTAAAATTAAAATTAAAATTAAAATTAAAATTAAAATTAAAATTAAAATTAAAATTAAAATTAAAATTAAAATTAAAATTAAAATTAAAATTAAAATTAAAATTAAAATTAAAATTAAAATTAAAATTAAAATTAAAATTAAAAATTAAAATTAAAATTAAAATTAAAATTAAAATTAAAATTAAAATTAAAATTAAAATTAAAATTAAAATTAAAATTAAAATTAAAATTAAAATTAAAATTAAAATTAAAATTAAAATTAAAATTAAAATTAAAATTAAAATTAAAATTAAAATTAAAATTAAAATTAAAATTAAAATTAAAATTAAAATTAAAATTAAAATTAAAATTAAAATTAAAATTAAAATTAAAATTAAAATTAAAATTAAAATTAAAATTAAAATTAAAATTAAAATTAAAATTAAAATTAAAATTAAGAATTAAAATTAAAATTAAAATTAAAATTAAAATTAAAATTAAAATTAAAATTAAAATTAAAATTAAAATTAAAATTAAAATTAAAATTAAAATTAAAATTAAAATTAAAATTAAAATTAAAATTAAAATTAAAATTAAAATTAAAATTAAAATTAAAATTAAAATTAAAATTAAAATTAAAATTAAAATTAAAATTAAAATTAAAATTAAAATTAAAATTAAAATTAAAATTAAAATTAAAATTAAAATTAAAATTAAAATTAAAATTAAAATTAAAATTAAAATTAAAATTAAAATTAAAATTAAAAATTAAAATTAAAATTAAAATTAAAATTAAAATTAATTAAAATTAAAATTAAAATTAAAATTAAAATTAAAATTAAAATTAAAATTAAAATTAAAATTAAAATTAAAATTAAAATTAAAATTAAAATTAAAATTAAAATTAAAATTAAAATTAAAATTAAAATTAAAATTAAAATTAAAATTAAAATTAAAATTAAAATTAAAATTAAAATTAAAATTAAAATTAAAATTAAAATTAAAATTAAAATTAAAATTAAAATTAAAATTAAAATTAAAATTAAAAATTAAAATTAAAATTAAAATTAAAATTAAAATTAAAAATTAAAATTAAAATTAAAATTAAAATTAAAATTAAAATTAAAATTAAAATTAAAATTAAAATTAAAATTAAAATTAAAATTAAAATTAAAATTAAAATTAAAATTAAAATTAAAATTAAAATTAAAATTAAAATTAAAATTAAAATTAAAATTAAAATTAAAATTAAAATTAAAATTAAAAATTAAAATTAAAATTAAAATTAAAATTAAAATTAAAATTAAAATTAAAATTAAAATTAAAAATTAAAATTAAAATTAAAATTAAAATTAAAATTAAAATTAAAATTAAAATTAAAATTAAAATTAAAATTAAAATTAAAATTAAAATTAAAATTAAAATTAAAATTAAAAATTAAAATTAAAATTAAAATTAAAATTAAAATTAAAAATTAAAATTAAAATTAAAATTAAAATTAAAATTAAAATTAAAATTAAAATTAAAATTAAAATTAAAATTAAAATTAAAATTAAAATTAAAATTAAGAATTAAAAATTAAAATTAAAATTAAAATTAAAATTAAGAATTAAAATTAAAATTAAAATTAAAATTAAAATTAAAATTAAAATTAAAATTAAAATTAAAATTAAAATTAAAATTAAAATTAAAATTAAAATTAAGAATTAAAATTAAAATTAAAATTAAAATTAAAATTAAAATTAAAATTAAAATTAAAATTAAGAATTAAAATTAAAATTAAAATTAAAATTAAAATTAAAATTAAAATTAGAAATTAAAATTAAAATTAAAATTAAAATTAAAATTAAAATTAAAATTAAAATTAAAAATTAAGAATTAAAATTAAAATTAAAATTAAAATTAAAATTAAAATTAAAATTAAAATTAAAATTAAAATTAAAATTAAAATTAAAATTAAAATTAAAATTAAAATTAAAATTAAAATTAAAAATTAAAATTAAAATTAAAATTAAAATTAAAATTAAAATTAAAATTAAAATTAAAATTAAAATTAAAATTAAAATTAAAATTAAAATTAAAATTAAAATTAAAATTAAAATTAAAATTAAAATTAAAATTAAAATTAAAATTAAAATTAAAATTAAAATTAAAATTAAAATTAAAATTAAAATTAAAATTAAAATTAAAATTAAAATTAAAATTAAAATTAAAATTAAAATTAAAAAATTAAAATTAAAATTAAAATTAAAATTAAAATTAAAATTAAAATTAAAATTAAAATTAAAATTAAAATTAAAATTAAAATTAAAATTAAAATTAAAATTAAAATTAAAATTAAAATTAAAATTAAAATTAAAATTAAAATTAAAATTAAAATTAAAATTAAAATTAAAATTAAAATTAAAATTAAAATTAAAATTAAAATTAAAATTAAAATTAAAATTAAAATTAAAATTAAAATTAAAATTAAGAATTAAGAATTAAAATTAAAATTAAGAATTAAAATTAAAATTAAAATTAAAATTAAAATTAAAATTAAAATTAAAATTAAAATTAAAATTAAAATTAAAATTAAAATTAAAATTAAAATTAAAATTAAAATTAAAATTAAAATTAAAATTAAAATTAAAATTAAAATTAAAATTAAAATTAAAATTAAAATTAAAATTAAAAATTAAAATTAAAATTAAAATTAAAATTAAAATTAAAATTAAAATTAAAATTAAAATTAAAATTAAAATTAAAATTAAAATTAAGAAATTAAAATTAAAATTAAAATTAAAATTAAAATTAAAATTAAAATTAAAATTAAAATTAAAATTAAAATTAAAATTAAAATTAAAATTAAAATTAAAATTAAAATTAAAATTAAAATTAAAATTAAAATTAAAATTAAAATTAAAATTAAAATTAAAATTAAAATTAAAATTAAAATTAAAATTAAAATTAAAATTAAAATTAAAATTAAAATTAAAATTAAAATTAAAATTAAAATTAAAATTAAAAATTAAAATTAAAATTAAAATTAAAATTAAAATTAAAAATTAAAATTAAAAATTAAAATTAAAATTAAAATTAAAATTAAAATTAAAATTAAAATTAAAAATTAAAATTAAAATTAAAATTAAAATTAAAATTAAAATTAAAATTAAAATTAAAATTAAAATTAAAATTAAGAATTAAAATTAAAATTAAAATTAAAATTAAAATTAAAATTAAAATTAAAATTAAAATTAAAATTAAAATTAAAATTAAAATTAAAATTAAAATTAAGAATTAAGAATTAAAATTAAAATTAAAATTAAAATTAAAATTAAAATTAAAATTAAAATTAAAATTAAAATTAAAATTAAAATTAAAATTAAAATTAAAATTAAAATTAAAATTAAAATTAAAATTAAAATTAAAATTAAAATTAAAATTAAAATTAAAATTAAAATTAAAATTAAAATTAAAATTAAAATTAAAATTAAAAATTAAAATTAAAATTAAAATTAAAATTAAAATTAAAATTAAAATTAAAATTAAAATTAAAATTAAAATTAAAATTAAAATTAAAATTAAAATTAAAATTAAAATTAAAATTAAAATTAAAATTAAAATTAAAAATTAAAAATTAAAATTAAAATTAAAATTAAAATTAAAATTAAAATTAAAATTAAAATTAAAGAATTAAAATTAAAATTAAAATTAAAATTAAAATTAAAATTAAAATTAAAATTAAAATTAAAATTAAAATTAAAATTAAAATTAAAAATTAAAATTAAAATTAAAATTAAAATTAAAATTAAAATTAAAATTAAAATTAAAAATTAAAATTAAAATTAAAATTAAAATTAAAATTAAAATTAAAATTAAAATTAAAATTAAAATTAAAATTAAAATTAAAATTAAAATTAAAATTAAAATTAAAATTAAAATTAAAATTAAAATTAAAATTAAAATTAAAATTAAAATTAAAATTAAAATTAAAATTAAAATTAAAATTAAAATTAAGAATTAAAATTAAAATTAAAATTAAAATTAAAATTAAAATTAAAATTAAAATTAAAATTAAAATTAAAATTAAAATTAAAAATTAAAATTAAAAATTAAAATTAAAAATTAAAATTAAAATTAAAAATTAAAATTAAAATTAAAATTAAAATTAAAATTAAAATTAAAATTAAAATTAAAATTAAAATTAAAATTAAGAAATTAAAATTAAAATTAAAATTAAAATTAAAATTAGAAATTAAAATTAAAATTAAAATTAAAATTAAAATTAAAATTAAAATTAAAATTAAAATTACAAAATTAAAATTAAAATTAAAATTAAAATTAAAATTAAAATTAAAATTAAAATTAAAATTAAAATTAAAATTAAAATTAAAATTAAAATTAAAATTAAAATTAAAATTAAAATTAAAATTAAGAATTAAAATTAAAATTAAAATTAAAATTAAAATTAAAATTAAAATTAAAATTAAAATTAAAATTAAAATTAAAATTAAAATTAAAATTAAAATTAAAATTAAAATTAAAATTAAAATTAAAATTAAAATTAAAATTAAAATTAAAATTAAAATTAAAATTAAAAATTAAAATTAAAATTAAAATTAAAATTAAAATTAAAATTAAAATTAAAATTAAAATTAAAATTAAAATTAAAATTAAAATTAAAATTAAAATTAAAATTAAAATTAAAATTAAAATTAAAATTAAAATTAAAATTAAAATTAAAATTAAAATTAAAATTAAAATTAAAATTAAAATTAAAATTAAAATTAAAATTAAAATTAAAATTAAAATTAAAATTAAAATTAAAATTAAAATTAAAATTAAAATTAAAATTAAAATTAAAATTAAAATTAAAATTAAAATTAAAATTAAAATTAAAATTAAAATTAAAATTAAAATTAAAATTAAAATTAAAATTAAAATTAAAATTAAAATTAAAATTAAAATTAAAATTAAAATTAAAAATTAAAATTAAAATTAAAATTAAAAATTAAAATTAAAATTAAAATTAAAATTAAAATTAAAATTAAAATTAAAATTAAAATTAAAAAATTAAAATTAAAATTAAAATTAAAAATTAAAATTAAAATTAAAATTAAAATTAAAATTAAAATTAAAATTAAAATTAAAATTAAAATTAAAATTAAAATTAAAATTAAGAAATTAAAATTAAAATTAAAATTAAAATTAAAATTAAAAATTAAAATTAAAAATTAAAATTAAAATTAAAATTAAAATTAAAATTAAAATTAAAATTAAAATTAAAATTAAAATTAAAATTAAAATTAAAATTAAAATTAAAAATTAAAATTAAAATTAAAATTAAAATTAAAATTAAAATTAAGAATTAAAATTAAAATTAAAATTAAAATTAAAATTAAAATTAAAAATTAAAATTAAAATTAAAATTAAAATTAAAATTAAAATTAAAATTAAAATTAAAATTAAAATTAAAATTAAAATTAAAATTAAAATTAAAATTAAAATTAAAATTAAAATTAAAATTAAAATTAAAATTAAAATTAAAATTAAAATTAAAATTAAAATTAAAATTAAAATTAAAATTAAAATTAAAATTAAAATTAAAATTAAAATTAAAATTAAAATTAAAATTAAAATTAAAATTAAAATTAAAATTAAAATTAAAATTAAAATTAAAATTAAAATTAAAATTAAAATTAAAATTAAAATTAAAATTAAAATTAAAATTAAAATTAAAATTAAAATTAAAATTAAAATTAAAAATTAAAATTAAAATTAAAATTAAAATTAAAATTAAAATTAAAATTAAAATTAAAATTAAAATTAAAATTAAAATTAAAATTAAAATTAAAATTAAAATTAAAATTAAAATTAAAATTAAAATTAAAATTAAAATTAAAATTAAAAATTAAAATTAAAATTAAAATTAAAATTAAAATTAAAATTAAAATTAAAATTAAAATTAAAATTAAAATTAAAATTAAAATTAAAATTAAAATTAAAATTAAAATTAAAATTAAAATTAAAATTAAAATTAAAATTAAAATTAAAATTAAAATTAAAATTAAAATTAAAATTAAAATTAAAATTAAAATTAAAATTAAAATTAAAATTAAAATTAAAATTAAAATTAAAATTAAAATTAAAATTAAAATTAAAATTAAAATTAAAATTAAAATTAAAATTAAAATTAAAATTAAAATTAAAATTAAAATTAAAATTAAAATTAAAATTAAAATTAAAATTAAAATTAAAATTAAAATTAAAATTAAAATTAAAATTAAAATTAAAATTAAAATTAAAATTAAAATTAAAATTAAAATTAAAATTAAAATTAAAATTAAAATTAAAATTAAAATTAAAATTAAAATTAAAATTAAAATTAAAATTAAAATTAAAATTAAAATTAAAATTAAAATTAAAATTAAAATTAAAATTAAAATTAAAATTAAAATTAAAATTAAAATTAAAATTAAAATTAAAATTAAAATTAAAATTAAAATTAAAATTAAAATTAAAATTAAAATTAAAATTAAAATTAAAATTAAAATTAAAATTAAAATTAAAATTAAAATTAAAATTAAAATTAAAATTAAAATTAAAATTAAAATTAAAATTAAAATTAAAATTAAAATTAAAATTAAAATTAAAATTAAAATTAAAATTAAAATTAAAATTAAAATTAAAATTAAAATTAAAATTAAAATTAAAATTAAAATTAAAATTAAAATTAAAATTAAAATTAAAAATTAAAATTAAAATTAAAATTAAAATTAAAATTAAAATTAAAATTAAGAATTAAAATTAAAATTAAAATTAAAATTAAAATTAAAATTAAAATTAAAATTAAAATTAAAATTAAAATTAAAATTAAAATTAAAATTAAAATTAAAATTAAAATTAAAATTAAAATTAAAATTAAAATTAAAATTAAAATTAAAATTAAAATTAAAATTAAAATTAAAATTAAAATTAAAATTAAAATTAAAATTAAAATTAAAATTAAAATTAAAATTAAAATTAAAATTAAAATTAAAAATTAAAATTAAAATTAAAATTAAAATTAAAATTAAAATTAAAATTAAAATTAAAAATTAAAATTAAAATTAAAATTAAAATTAAAATTAAAAATTAAAATTAAAATTAAAATTAAAATTAAAATTAAAATTAAAATTAAAATTAAAATTAAAATTAAAATTAAAATTAAAATTAAAATTAAAATTAAAATTAAAATTAAAATTAAAATTAAAATTAAAATTAAAATTAAAATTAAAATTAAAATTAAAATTAAAATTAAAATTAAAATTAAAATTAAAATTAAAATTAAAATTAAAATTAAAATTAAAATTAAAATTAAAATTAAAATTAAAATTAAAATTAAAATTAAAATTAAAATTAAAATTAAAATTAAAATTAAAAATTAAAATTAAAATTAAAATTAAAAATTAAAATTAAAATTAAAATTAAAATTAAAATTAAAATTAAAATTAAGAATTAAAATTAAAATTAAAATTAAAATTAAAATTAAAATTAAAATTAAAATTAAAATTAAAATTAAAATTAAAATTAAAATTAAAATTAAAATTAAAATTAAAATTAAAATTAAAATTAAAAATTAAAATTAAAATTAAAATTAAAATTAAAATTAAAATTAAAATTAAAATTAAAATTAAAATTAAAAATTAAAATTAAAATTAAAATTAAAATTAAAATTAAAATTAAAATTAAAATTAAAATTAAAATTAAAATTAAAATTAAAATTAAAATTAAAATTAAAATTAAAATTAAAATTAAAATTAAAATTAAAATTAAAATTAAAATTAAAATTAAAATTAAAATTAAAATTAAAATTAAAATTAAAAAATTAAAATTAAAATTAAAATTAAAATTAAAAATTAAAATTAAAATTAAAATTAAAATTAAAATTAAAATTAAAATTAAAATTAAAATTAAAATTAAAATTAAAATTAAAATTAAAATTAAAATTAAAATTAAAATTAAAATTAAAATTAAAATTAAAATTAAAATTAAAATTAAAATTAAAATTAAAATTAAAATTAAAATTAAAAAAATTAAAATTAAAAATTAAAAAATTAAGAATTAAAATTAAAATTAAAATTAAAATTAAAATTAAAATTAAAATTAAAATTAAAATTAAAATTAAAATTAAAATTAAAATTAAAATTAAAATTAAAATTAAAATTAAAATTAAAATTAAAATTAAAATTAAAATTAAAATTAAAATTAAAATTAAAATTAAAATTAAAATTAAAATTAAAATTAAAATTAAGAAATTAAAATTAAAATTAAAAATTAAAATTAAAATTAAAATTAAAATTAAAAATTAAAATTAAAATTAAAAAATTAAAATTAAAATTAAAATTAAAATTAAAATTAAAATTAAAATTAAAATTAAAATTAAAATTAAAATTAAAATTAAAATTAAAATTAAAATTAAAATTAAAATTAAAATTAAAATTAAAATTAAAATTAAAATTAAAATTAAAATTAAAATTAAAATTAAAATTAAAATTAAAATTAAAATTAAAATTAAAATTAAAATTAAAATTAAAATTAAAATTAAAATTAAAATTAAAATTAAAATTAAAATTAAAATTAAAATTAAAATTAAAAATTAAAATTAAAATTAAAATTAAAATTAAAATTAAAATTAAAATTAAAATTAAAATTAAAATTAAAATTAAAATTAAAATTAAAATTAAAATTAAAATTAAAATTAAAATTAAAAATTAAGAAATTAAAATTAAAATTAAAATTAAAATTAAAATTAAAAATTAAAATTAAAATTAAAATTAAAATTAAAATTAAAATTAAAATTAAAATTAAAATTAAAATTAAAATTAAAATTAAAATTAAAATTAAAATTAAAATTAAAATTAAAATTAAAATTAAAATTAAAATTAAAATTAAAATTAAAATTAAAATTAAAATTAAAATTAAAATTAAAATTAAGAATTAAAATTAAAATTAAATTAAAATTAAAATTAAAATTAAAATTAAAATTAAAATTAAAATTAAAATTAAAATTAAAATTAAAATTAAAATTAAAATTAAAATTAAAATTAAAATTAAAATTAAAATTAAAATTAAAATTAAAATTAAAAATTAAAATTAAAATTAAAATTAAAATTAAAATTAAAATTAAAATTAAAATTAAAATTAAAATTAAAATTAAAATTAAAATTAAAATTAAAATTAAAATTAAAATTAAAATTAAAATTAAGAATTAAAATTAAAATTAAAATTAAAATTAAAATTAAAATTAAAATTAAAATTAAAATTAAAATTAAAATTAAAATTAAAATTAAAATTAAAATTAAAATTAAAATTAAAATTAAAATTAAAATTAAAATTAAAATTAAAATTAAAAATTAAAATTAAAATTAAAAATTAAAATTAAAATTAAAATTAAAATTAAAATTAAAATTAAAATTAAAATTAAAATTAAAATTAAAATTAAAAATTAAAATTAAAATTAAAATTAAAATTAAAATTAAAATTAAAATTAAAATTAAAATTAAAATTAAAAAATTAAAATTAAAATTAAAATTAAAATTAAAATTAAAATTAAAATTAAAATTAAAATTAAAATTAAAATTAAAATTAAAATTAAAATTAAAATTAAAATTAAAATTAAAATTAAAATTAAAATTAAAATTAAAATTAAAATTAAAATTAAAATTAAAATTAAAATTAAAATTAAAATTAAAATTAAAATTAAAATTAAAAATTAAAATTAAAATTAAAATTAAAATTAAAATTAAAATTAAAATTAAAATTAAAATTAAAAAATTAAAATTAAAATTAAAATTAAAATTAAAATTAAAATTAAAATTAAAATTAAAATTAAAATTAAAATTAAAATTAAAATTAAGAAAATTAAAATTAAAATTAAAATTAAAATTAAAATTAAAATTAAAATTAAGAATTAAAATTAAAATTAAAATTAAAATTAAAATTAAAATTAAAATTAAAATTAAAATTAAAATTAAAATTAAAATTAAAATTAAAATTAAAATTAAAATTAAAATTAAAATTAAAATTAAAATTAAAATTAAAATTAAAATTAAAATTAAAATTAAAATTAAAATTAAAATTAAAATTAAAATTAAAATTAAAATTAAAATTAAAATTAAAATTAAAATTAAAATTAAAATTAAAATTAAAATTAAAATTAAAATTAAAATTAAAATTAAAATTAAAATTAAAATTAAAATTAAAATTAAAATTAAAAATTAAAATTAAAATTAAAATTAAAATTAAAATTAAAATTAAAATTAAAATTAAAATTAAAATTAAAATTAAAATTAAAATTAAAATTAAAATTAAAATTAAAATTAAAATTAAAATTAAAATTAAAAATTAAAATTAAAATTAAAATTAAAATTAAAATTAAAATTAAAATTAAAATTAAAATTAAAATTAAAATTAAAATTAAAATTAAAATTAAAATTAAAATTAAAATTAAAATTAAAATTAAAAATTAAAATTAAAATTAAAATTAAAATTAAAATTAAGAATTAAAATTAAAATTAAAATTAAAATTAAAATTAAAATTAAAATTAAAATTAAAATTAAAATTAAAATTAAAATTAAAATTAAAATTAAAATTAAAATTAAAATTAAAATTAAAATTAAAATTAAAATTAAAATTAAAATTAAAATTAAAATTAAAATTAAAAATTAAAATTAAAATTAAAATTAAAATTAAAATTAAAATTAAAATTAAGAATTAAAATTAAAATTAAAATTAAAATTAAAATTAAAATTAAAAATTAAAATTAAAATTAAAATTAAAATTAAAAATTAAAATTAAAATTAAAATTAAAATTAAAATTAAAAATTAAAATTAAAATTAAAATTAAAATTAAAATTAAAATTAAAATTAAAATTAAAATTAAAATTAAAATTAAAATTAAAATTAAAATTAAAATTAAAATTAAAATTAAAATTAAAATTAAAATTAAAATTAAAATTAAAATTAAAATTAAAATTAAAATTAAAATTAAAATTAAAATTAAAATTAAAATTAAAATTAAAATTAAAATTAAAATTAAAATTAAAATTAAAATTAAAATTAAAATTAAAATTAAAATTAAAATTAAAATTAAAATTAAAATTAAAATTAAAATTAAAATTAAAATTAAAATTAAAATTAAAATTAAAATTAAAATTAAAATTAAAATTAAAATTAAAATTAAAAATTAAAATTAAAATTAAAATTAAAATTAAAATTAAAATTAAAATTAAAATTAAAATTAAAATTAAAATTAAAATTAAAATTAAAATTAAAATTAAAATTAAAATTAAAATTAAAATTAAAATTAAAATTAAAATTAAAATTAAAATTAAAATTAAAATTAAAATTAAAATTAAAATTAAAATTAAAATTAAAATTAAGAATTAAAATTAAAATTAAAATTAAAATTAAAATTAAAATTAAAATTAAATTAAAATTAAAATTAAAATTAAAATTAAAATTAAAATTAAAATTAAAATTAAAATTAAAATTAAAATTAAAATTAAAATTAAAATTAAAATTAAAATTAAAATTAAAATTAAAATTAAAATTAAAATTAAAATTAAAAAAATTAAAATTAAAATTAAAATTAAAATTAAAATTAAAATTAAAATTAAAATTAAAATTAAAATTAAAATTAAAATTAAAATTAAAATTAAAATTAAGAATTAAAATTAAAATTAAAATTAAAATTAAGAATTAAAATTAAGAATTAAGAATTAAAATTAGAAATTAAAATTAAGAATTAAGAATTAAAATTAAAATTAAAATTAAAATTAAAATTCTAAGAATTAAAATTAAAATTAAGAAATTAAGAATTAAAATTAAAAATTAAAATTAAAATTAAAATTAAAATTAAGAATTAAAAATTAAAATTAAAAATTAAAATTAAAATTAAAATTAAGAATTAAAAATTAAAATTACAAAAATTAAGAATTAAAATTAAAAATTAAAATTAAGAATTAAAATTAAAATTAAAATTAAAAATTAAGAATTAAAATTACAAGAAATTAAAATTAATTAAAATTAAAATTAAGAATTAAAATTAAAATTAAAATTAAGAATTAAAATTAAGGAGAATTAAAATTTAAAATTAAAAATTAAAATTAAAATTAAGAATTAAGAAAATTAAAATTAAAATTAAAAATTAAAATTAAAATTAAAATTAAAATTAAAATTAAAATTAAAATTAAAATTAAAATTAAAATTAAAATTAAAGAATTAAAATTAAAATTAAAATTAAAATTAAAATTAAAATTAAAATTAAAATTAAAATTAAAATTAAAATTAAAATTAAAATTAAAATTAAAATTAAAATTAAAATTAAAATTAAAATTAAAATTAAAATTAAGAATTAAAATTAAAATTAAAATTAGAAATTAAGAATTGTAAAATTAAGAATTAAGAATTAAGAATTAAGAATTAAAAATTAAAATTAAAATTAAAATTAAAATTAAAATTAAAATTAAAATTAAAATTAAAATTAAAATTAAAAATTAAAATTAAAATTAAAATTAAAATTAAAATTAAAAATTAAAATTAAAATTAAGAAATTAAAGAATTAAAATTAAAAATTAAAATTAAATTAAAATTAAAAATTAAAATTAAAATTAAGAATTAAAAATTAAAATTAAAATTAGAAATTAAAATTAAAATTAAAATTAAAATTAAAATTAAAATTAAAATTAAAATTAAAATTAAAATTAAAATTAAAATTAAAATTAAAATTAAAATTAAAATTAAAGAATTAAAAATTAAAATTAAAATTAAAATTAAAAATTAAAATTAAAATTAAAATTAAAATTAAAATTAAAATTAAAATTAAAATTAAAATTAAAAATTAAAATTAAGAAATTAAAATTAAAATTAAAATTAAAATTAAATTAAAATTAAAATTAAGAATTAAAAAATTAAAATTAAAATTAAAATTAAAATTAAAATTAAAATTAAGAATTACAAAATTAAAATTAAAATTAAAATTAAAATTAAAATTAAAATTAAAATTAAAATTAAAATTAAAATTAAAATTAAAAATTAAAATTAAAATTAAAATTAAAATTAAAATTAAAATTAAAATTAAAAATTAAAATTAAAAATTAAGAATTAAAATTAAGAAATTAAAATTAAAATTAAAATTAAAATTAAAAAATTAAAATTAAAATTAAAATTAAAATTAAAATTAAAATTAAAATTAAAAATTAAAATTAAAATTAAAGTTAAGATTAAAAGGTTAAAGTTAAAGGTTAAAAGTTAAAATTAAGGTCAAGAATTAAAGTTAAAGAGTTAAAGTTAAAGGTTAAGGTGAGTTAAAGTTAGAGTTAAAATTAGAGAATTAAAATTAAAATTAAATTAAAATTAAAATTAAAAAATTAAAATTAAAATTAAAATTAAAATTAAAATTAAAATTAAAATTAAAATTAAAGTTAGGGTTAACCCCAGCCTAACCCTGCCCTAACCTTAAACCTAACCTTAAACCTAACCTTAAACCTAGCCTGCTTCTTCAACCTAGCCTAGCCTGGCCTAGCCTAACCCCTAACCCACAACCTAAAACTAACCCTAACCAACCTAACCTAGCACAGCACAACCTAACTGGCAGCCCTAACCACAGCACAACCTGGCCTGGCCTGGCCTGGCCTAGGGCTTCTTTAGCCTGGCCTGGCCTGAGCCTGGCCTGGCCTGGCACAGCCTGGCCTGGCCTGGCCTGGCCTGGCCTGGCCTGGCCTGGGCCTGAGCCTGGCTGCCTGAGCCTAGCCCTAGCCTGGCCTGGCCTGAGCCTGGCCTGGCCTGGCACTGACACAAGCCTGGCCTGGCCTGGCCTGGCCTGGCCTGGCCTGGCCTGGCCTGGCCTGGCCCTGGCCTGGCCTGGCACAGCTGGCACAGCACTGCACAGCCTGGCCTGGCCTGGCACTGGCCTGGCCTGGCCTGGCCTGGCCACAGCCTGGCCTGGCCTGGCCTGGCCTGGCCTGGCCTGGCCTGGCAGCTGGCCTGGCCTGGCCTGGCCTGAGCCTGGCCTGGCCTGGCACAAGCTGGCCTGGCCTGGCCTGGCCTGGCTGCTGGCCTGGCCTGGCCTGGCCTGGCCTGGCCTGGCCTGTGCCTGGCACTGGCACAGCCTGGCCTGGCCTGGCACAGCTGGCCTGGCCTGGCCTGGCCTGGCCTGGCCTGGCCTGGCCTGGCACTGGCTGGCTGGCCTGCTGGCCTGGCACAGCCTGGCAGCACTGGCACAGCTGGCCTGGCACAGCACAAGCTCGGCACTGGCCTGGCCTGGCACAGCGCACAGCACCTTTGCCCCTGGCACAGCACAGCACAGCACTGGCACTGGCCTGGCACAGCACAACTGCTTCTTTTTGCACAGCACAGCACCAGCACAGCACAGCACCTTTGCCTGGCTGCCTTGTACAGCACCAGCATGCTAGCACAGCACAGCACTGGCACTGGCACAGCACAGCACAGCACAGCACCAGCACCAGCACAGCACAACACCTTTGGCTGGCCCTAGCCTGGCCTGACTCAGCTGACCTAGCCTGGCACAGGCTAGGCTGGCCTCAGCCCCTGGCTGGCTGACAGCACAAGCCTGGCCTAGCCTAGCTGGCCTGGCCCTGGCCTGGCCTGGCCTGGCCTGGCCTGGCCTGGCCTGGCACAAGCTGCTGGCCTGGCCTGGCACAGTCACAGCACAGCACAGCCTGGCCACAAGCACAGCTGGCCTGGCCTGGCACAGCTGGCCTGGCCTGGCCTGGCCCACAGCCTGGCACAGCTGGCACAGCCTGGCACAGCCTGGCCTGGCCTGGCCTGGCTGGCTGGCCTGGCCTGGCCTGGCACAAACAGCACAGCACAACACAAGCCTGGCCTGGCACAGCTGCACAGCACAGCACAGGCCTGGCACAGCTAGCCTGGCCTGGCACAACTGGCCTGGCACAAGCCTGGCTGGCACAGCCTGGCCTGGCACAGCCTAGCCTAAGGCCTAGCCTGCACAGCCTGGCACAGCTGGCCTAGCCTGGCTGCTGGCCTGGCCTAGCACAGCACAGCACAGCACAGCACAGCACAGCACAGCACAGCTGGCCTGCCTGTTGCACTGGCCTGGCCTGGCCTGCCACAGCACCAGCTGGCCTGGCCTGGCACTGCCACTGCACAGCACCTTTGCTGGCAGCACAGCACAGCTGGCCACAACTGGCACAGCACAGCACAGCACAGCACAGCACAACGCTGCACAGCACAGCACGCTGCACAGCACAGCACAGCACAGCACAACGCTTTGGCACCAGCACAGCACGCTTTAGCCTCAGCCTCTTCTTTGCTCAGCTGGCCTGGCCTTTGGCCTCTGGCCTGAAGCTGCCTGGCCTGACAAGCCTGGCCTGGCACTGGCCTGAAGCCTGGCCTGGCCTGCACAGCCCTGGCCTGGCACTGGCACTGGCCTGGCCTGGCCTGGCCTGTACAAACAGCCTGGCCCTGGCTGGCCTGGCCTGCCTGCAGCACAGCTGGCCTGGCACAGCTGCACAAGCCTGGCCTGGCCTGGCCTGGCCTGGCACTGGCCTGGCACTGCACAGCACTGGCACAGGCCTGGCCTGGCCTGGCCTGGCCTGGCCTGGCACAGCTGTACAGCCTGGCCTGGCCTGGCCTGGCCTGGCCTGGCCTGGCCTGGCACAGGCCTGGCCTGGCCTGTGCCTGTACAGCTGTACTGGCCTGGCCTGGCCTGTACAAGCCTGGCCTGTTTTTCTTTGTACAGCCTGGCCTGGCACTGGCCTGCAGCACTGGCCTGGCCTGGCACAGCTGGGCCACAGCTGGCTGGCCTGGCCTGGCCTGGCCTGGCCTGGCCACAGCACAGCACAGCCTGGCCTGGCCTGGCACAGCACAGCACAGCACAGCACAGCTGCACAGCACAGCACAGCACAGCACAGCACAGCACAGCACAGCACAGCACAGCACAGCCACTTTGCACAGCACTGGCCTGGCTGGCACAGCACAGCACAGCACAGCACAGCACAGCCTGGCACAGCACCAGCCTG